>ML058488.1:600000-756603 GCA_003013855.2 Liriodendron chinense
CAGCGGGTCGACTCGATGATTTGACTCGGTGGGTTGACTCGGCGGGTTGACTCGGTGATTTGACTCGACGGGTTGACTCAGTGATTTGACTCGACGGGTTGACTCTGTGAGTTTGACTTTTTTAGAATTTTTTTACTGGCTTTTCTTATGGGGGTTTTTCAGGCTGATGTTTAGGGGCGAGTTGACTGGGTTCGGGCTTGAGTTGGGCTATGAATTGGGGCTTACAAGGGTGAATTTGGCTGAGTTTGGACATGGGATTTTGGGGTATGGTCCTCCACTCATCCAGCTATCTCTACCAACAATGTAGCCGAAGTGGGGTATCTACAGTGGAGATCCCATGCAATAGGTTTAATGGGTAAACAATAAGACACTAAGAGACTGGGAAGCATTGCAGTGAGTTATCCCTTCCTGAGATGTATGAAGTGGAAACAGCAATGTTTGAGAGGATGAGTTTGAACTCTTAATGAATCCATAGCCAAGATTGGTGGTGTATCCATTTACTGTGTACACTTGATGAAATTCACCTATATGAGTGTGGAAGTTGAGGCCGCTTCCTATGAGATATTAGGCTATTCTCTAGAGCGCTCATGAAAATCCAAGTAAAGGTACATGGCCGAAACGCACCAAACTGCATAATCAACAGTATAGAAATAGAAATGTGAGTGACATGTATAGCCATTTACGCTAAAGGGTTAGGTTAAAGACCGATAGTCACCTAATTCCTGTAAACATGTCTTGCTTAGTCTAAATGTTGATTAAAGTCCGATAGACACAAATACTATTACACAACTGTTCTACTCTAAACTCGAAATGTTTTGAAAATTGAAACATGTAGGGGATTGTTGTATTTTAAAATCTTTTAAATATTTTGTTTCAAATCTTTCCTTTGAAAGAGGTTTCCCTCCACAAGTTTGTTTTTGGAGTTTTGTGCATTTCCTTTGTGCCACATCGGAAAGAACCAAGGAAAAAAGCAAGTATATAAGTAGAGGCTTTACACATGGGCTAGGCCCTCAGGGGGCAAGTGAATTTTGTGGTTTGTGGGGGGTTATGCACATTGACCCACACTATGCCAAAAACCACACGCGCACGCAACCCGCACCTGCCCTCTCGTCGGCCGGCCGGCTGAGCCGAGCCGAACCACACAGTCGCCGGTGCTGGTGTTGGGCCGAGCTCAGGCTTGGCTCTGGTCCGGGTCTGGGTCTGGGTCTGGGTCTGGGTCTACTGTAAGTATACTTGCGCACTTTCCTTTTGCTCCAACGGACACTGAAAGTGTACACACACCATCGGTTTTTTGTTTTAAACGTCCAGAAAAGCATCTGTTCGGGTGGTTGCATCAGTTGGGTTTAAACCCAATGGACCTAACCCAATTCAAAAAGGTGCATTAAGCACTTAATCAAGTCTATATAGAATTGATTAATCCGCTTTTAAAACATCCGAAAAAAATATCTTCTTTTTCAACTTTGCTAAAACTCTGGACTGGTTTTTCTATTTCTATTTTCTCTGACTCACTGAGTCACTATATCTCGAGTTTACGGTGTACTTGTTGGTTTGAGCCCTATATGGCTAGTGCACAGCCGGGACTAGGGTGATAGTCATTGTATCCTAGAGGCCAACTGTCCGTAACTCCTGTTGCATTTGGAAAGCAGTCCAAGGATGGTAGATTTGGTTTCAAGCCCAGTGACTTGTCACGCCTCGACTCAGTGTTCTTCAAAACAATAAGTTCTTTAATTTTCATTTTAATTTTTATCTTAATTTTAATATTTGTCAGTTGTTTTCAACATCTGCTTCCAACATATCACACGTGACGTGAGCCCAATATCTGAGCCGTCCACGTGATGCAGCACCCTCTGTATATCATCATCTTAGAACTGGTGCGCTCTCTCTCTCTCTGTGTGTGTGTGTGTGTGTGTGTGTGTGTGTGTGTGTGTGTGTGTGTGTGTATTGTTGTGGGTAAATCTCGCAAAGTTCCTAATGCAAACGTGAAAAATGCACAACCATCGATATGTGGTGCACTAAAGTCAGCTAATCACAAGTTTCAGTAAGGGATCGAAGTTGGTCAAGGTAAGAAGCCCCCTCACTCATCTTCAGCAACGAGCGAGGTATGAGGCCCTCAGTCTCAATCTCAGATATCAGACGATTTCCTAACCATTCGGCTTCAGTCTCAAATAGTGGAATTGGACTTGAGCCCCAAGGCTTGGCCTTAGGCCATGAATGTTGAGCTAAGCCCTTCTCCTCAGGATGCCAAGCGCTACAGAAGAAGAGTAAATGTCTTCCTTGTCATTTTCATATCCCAAATTCTACAGAATAGAAGCTTAAGTCCTTAGGCTCAGCCATTAACGCCTGTCGTAGTACTAACTAACTACAAAACAACTTAGCTAAGGATGCTAGATGTCCTCGAATCTGAGCATATTCCACACCGCCATACGAATATATCAATGGATCCCTAGATACGTGAGATCTAAATGTAATAAAGGTGATCTCACCCAATCCAGAAATACATTCCGTACAATATCTCATCCAAATACATCTCCTAGAATAGAATTAACGGATCCACTGCTGAAAATCATGGATCTTTATCATCTATATATAAAAGGACCCTTCCATATTATCCACAGATACATTATTCATACACTAGAAAATATACCTAAAGCTTTTACACTTAATCAAGCTTGCTAACTTAAGCATCAGAGGGTCCTCCGCTAGCACGACTGGCACCCCCTCATGGTCTCTCTCTATTTGTGATCTCAGGTCCCATCATTATCTATATATATATATATATATATATATATATATATATATAGACACACACACACGCACAACTAGCTGGACTGACCAACTAACTTCCTAATTTTAAGGGTAATTAATGCTGATAAACATTGCCTAGATAACAAATATTTGAAAGGAGAAATGAGTTGTAAATTAGGTAGGCTGAATTATACTGGTAGTGGTTGATCCACCCCAACCATCAAGTATAAAACCACATTTTAGTCGTAGCGTAAAAGCATCAGCCCCACAGCCCCATCTATGGTTCAAGTAAATTACAAGATTGGAAACAGTGTACATATAAAGTACACCCTCCAAACCATTTCCTATGGTGTGCCCTACTGGAATCAAGTATGGACCTACGTTTTGGGAATCGGCATAGATTTTTGTGTCAAATTTAATGTTTGAAGTGGATTTTATATGTTCATCACGATGGACCTTGTAAGAATCAACTGTGGAAGTCTCTCTTCCAATGGTCTCCATTGGTATGGTCTCTTGAATCACAAATCAACCTGATTTTTTTACATTCGGCCAGTGTAGGTTTCCACATCTAATGGTCGGAGTGGATCTCACGCGCACATCATGGTATCATTGCGTCAGGAAGCCCAAAAAAATCTGTGGACTTCATTGTGGAGCCTGTTTCGTGCCCAAAAAGTCTAGGGATGTAATAGAGTCTCGTGTTAACTTCACAAAGTTCTGTGGCATGGTCATGATGTATGTTTTATATCCACACCGTTTATCCATCTGACCATATCAGTTTAGGGGCGAACTAAAAAATGAGGAAGATCCAAAGCTCAAGTGGACTACATCACAGAAAGCAGTGGGGATTGAATGCCTACAATTGAAAACATTTTGGGGGCAACAGAAGTTTTGGATCAAGCTGATATTTGTATTTTCCCTTCGTTCAGGTCTGTGTGACCTTATAAACAGGTTTGAATGGAAAATAAAGATTTGGGCCATGGGAAGGTTTCAATAGTGGGGCGTCACTGTCTCTAATGCTTTATGTTGTGTGGTCCACTTGAACTTTGGAGCTGCCTTTTTTTGGATTATGCCCCACAACTAGTCTGGAAAAATGGATAAAGTGTGTGGATATAAAACATTGATCATGGTGGGTTCCACAAAACTTTCCCGCGTCAAGACGTACCCAAAAAGTTCCATGCTACACAATCCACACAATTCGAGTTTGTATTAGGTGTAACGTGGGTAACACTGTTGTGGGTCTTTCCATAACTGTGGGGCTCACCTTGATGCATGTGTTTTATATCCATGTCGTCCATCAATTTTATCAACTCAATTTAGGTTATGGTGCCAAAAAGGATATAGATCCAAATCTCATGAGGACAACACAGGAAGCAGTGGTGATTGACCATTAAATACTTCGTTGGGTCTACAAAAGTTGGAATCAATTTGATTTTTTTTTGTTTTCCCCTCAACCAAGTCTGTGTGACTTTTTGAAGAGGTTGTATTGCAAATAAACATTATTGTGGGCCCTATGAAGTTTTTAGTGTAGGGCATTCAATGTCCACTGTTTCCTGTGGTGTGGTCCACTTGAGATTCGAATCTGATTCATTTTTAGGAAAATAAACTAAAATGATCGGTAAAAACTGATGAACGTAGTGGATATGCAGAACAATTATTAAGGTTGGCCCCACAACTTGGGAAAGTTCCAATACGCTGCTACCAGAGTAAAACATGATCCATTCTGTTAATCTTAGGTACGTGCCACTTTTATTGGAGCTAGATCGTGCCTTCATTTTTTAAGTGGTCCACTACGATGTATACATGAGATCCACTCCTACCATTAGATGTGTAATCCCATGTTATACTCGTAACAAAAAATCACACTGATATGTGGTTCAAGTGGGCCATACTAAGGGAAACAATTAGGACAGACGTCCACCCTTGATTTTTACATGACCCCCTGTTATAATCATGTGAAATCCACTTGACCCTTTAGATGCCATACCAAAACCTTGGCCCGAGACCCAAAAAGCAGGCCGATGCATGATTCAACTCAGCCACACTAGGGGAAAAAGTTTAGAGGGTGAGCTTTTTAATTATGCATAATATTTCCAATCCCATGGTCCACTTAAACCATGTATGGGGCTGATTTTTAGGCCCTAGGTCAATCATGGTGTGACACACCTAATGGTTGGGTGATTTTACATTAATGCAACAGTAGGCCCCACCTAAGCCAACAATTCATTTTCCTCCTTGAAATAACTTTCATTGGAGGACATTTACTGACATGAATTTCTTCTTAAACGAGGCAACTAGTCGGAAGTTCCAACTAGTTATGTGTGAGACAACTATATATATAAGAATAGATATAGTCTTATAGAGTATTGCTCACTCACAACTAGTTGGACATTACATTCTCATCTAACTAGCTTGCATTTCATAGAAAAACAAATTCCTCCTTAAATGCAATGTACACAAGTATATTAAGGGATTTTAGAATATGTGGTATAGTTACATAAAAGAGTACAAGTGTCAATGATCCAAATTGTTCATCAATTAAGGCCCATCAAGGAAAAGCCATGTGCAAAAATCTAATAAATTACACTTATTAAATAAGCATACATGCATGTTGAATTTGGATTACTGAATTGTTTGTTAACTACCTAATTTTTCATAAATGTTTGACATGCTTGATCACAAGGCTATTGATTTTCTTTTTTTTTATTTTCTTTTTTGTTCTTAGCATGTTGTAAATGTATTTTATCTAATGAATGGATCTAATCTCTGATACATGAGTTTTATGGTCCAAATTTATGACAAGTATGTAGCTCATCCTATGTTTACTCTCCCTACATACAACTAGTTCCTGTTAAACTAGTTGTTATAATTAATGAATTAATTAATGTAAATAAATGCCGGGCAAAAGACTCACTTCACCTATAGTTTGGAAAAGGAGCCACCGCTTCGATGGGCTCACCATGGTGTTTATGTGAAATCCACCTCGACCATTGGGTTCTAACTCCATACTACACTCAGGACTAAAAAGTTCTCCTCATTTGTGGTTTAGGTGGACCACATGATTGGACATAGTGTATAAGGAAAGGTTTACCCTCCAAACTGCTTGCCTTGGTGCGGTCCAATTAAATCATTTATGGGCTTGACTTTTGGGACTCAATCCTACCTTTTGGTGTAGTATCTAATGGTTTGAGTAGATTTCACATATGTATCATGGTGGACTATGTAAAAATCAAGGGGTCCAACTAGTTGTGTGTGAGCACCAATTTGAATGGTCCAGCTAGTTGTGTAGGGCCGTTTGGATGGGAGTAAATGGAGGTAAATGTGTGGAATTGGGAGCAAATGAAGGTAAATGGTATTTAGGGTATGCTTGGATGGAAGTAAATGGAGGTACATGGGATGAAATTGGAGTAAATGTGCATGTAAATGAAATCGTCTCCCCATGAGAGGATTTGGAAGTATATGAGTTGAAATGCCTTTTTGAGATACTTTGGAGAGTTACACGTGTAAACAATGGTGCAACTATTCACATGTCCACCATACACATGCCACACTAATGATACTCTTCAACAATCCAAATATCAACTACATCACTAAAATCACACCAAAAGAATTATCTAAACCATCCAACGGATGCCTATTTAAATGGATGGTTAAAAAACATTCGAAAGTTGTTTGTTTGTGATCCTTGCTTTTGTGGCATACCAAGGCTTGAAATTTCCTCATTTTTTATTAAAGTATATATTTCAATTGGCTTATTACAATCATTCTATTAAATATTACATATGTACACTAAGTTTGGATATTAAAGATCATTTGGGATATCACATATATTCTCGTGAATATATTGAAAAGTTCAAAATGCATTCCAATTCCTCCCATTTGCTCCCAAACATAATATTTTGATTTCAAATGCATTTCATTTACTCCCATCAAAAACAATTTTTTAAAGTCATTTACTCTGAATTCATTTGCATCCAAATCCATTTCCAATTTACTTCCATTTACAAGCTCCCAAACAAGCCCACCATTCTATGTTGGACCATGGGCCTAAAACTCAGGCCAATCCATGTCTTGGGTGGGCCACACCATAGACAATAGTTAAGAGTGGATATCCACCCATTGAAACCTTTATGATAATTTATAGGATCGACTGAGATGTGGTTGAGAAATCCAGACCATCCATTGTACATGTCCCACTTAAACAAGAGGTCACACCAATTTTCAACCGTATTCAAAACTCAGGTGGGCCCAACAAGTGCATTTAGATGTTGTAGGCATGATTTTACACTCTTTTCGTTGGTATCGCCCACTTGGGTTTCCGATACAGCTGATTTTTGGGATATTCAATCATCACTATTTCATACGGTGTGGTTCACTTGAGCTTTGGATATGCCTCATTTTTGGGATCTTGCCTTAGAATGATCTGAAAAAATCAGTGTACAGTGTGGATCTAATACATACATCATGGTGGGGGCCTGCGGCAGTTCCAAACCACGTGAAAAGTGTCCGGTTTTCTTCTTCTCTCCTGGATCGGATTACAGCACGGGGAAAGTGTCCGGTTTTCGTCTTCTCTCCTGAATGGGATTGCGTGCCGCATGTACGGCATGCAAAAGAGAGTACTGATGTGTGGAACTACCTGGCCCACCATGAGTTATTTGTTAGATCATATTCTATATATTTCCAGATCATTTTAGGACATAAGCCCGAAAACAAAGTAGATCCAAAGCTCAAGTGGACCACACCATGGAGAAATGGGGATTAAACACTACCGTTGAAAACTTCTTAGGACCACAGACGTTCTGGATCAAGCTAATATTTGTGTTTGTGTTTTCTCTTTACTTAAGAGTTACGTCACTTTATGACACATACATCCAAGGGAAGCGGATTGCGAACGGAGTTACTCAGGACCCTTTGGCGTACTGAGTAAACTCTACTGGGTATACCATAATTTATGTATTTTATCCGCTCCGTCCATGCATTTTAACACATAATTTTAGGGATTGAGACAAAAAAATTAAGCATATCCAAAGCTCAAATGGCCCACACCACAGGAACCAGTGTTAATTGAACCAGTACCATTGAAAATTTCTTGGAGGTCACAAAAGTTTTGGATCAAGCTGATATTTGTGTTTTCCCTTCATCCATGTCGTTGTAATCTTATGAACAGGTTGGATGACAAATAAACATCACTGTGGGCCCAATAAAGGTTTCAACGGTGGAAATCATTATTCCAACTGTTTCCTATTGTATGATCCACTTGAGATTTGGATATGCATCGAGTTTGGGTTCAACTGCTAATATGAGCCGGAAAAAGGATGGACGGTGTAGATAAGCCATATACATTCACAGTGGGCCCAACTGAGTTTACCAAGACCTTATCAACTGGTTGGATGGCAAATAAACATTACGCTTACAGTGGGCACTGGAGTTTTTAATGGTAGGCGTTTAATCAACACGGTTTCTTGTAGTGTGGTCCACCTGAGATTTGGATCTGCTTAATTTTCCTGAAAATATCCTAAAATGGGCTGGAAAAACAGATGGGCAGAGTGGATATCTTAAACGGTGTCCGCGATCATGATGTAGCCAAGAAAGGACGTTGGATTGTGAAATAAGTGAACTCTGTGGGTCCCCTATGATGTATGCATTGTATCTACGTTGTCTATTTGTTTTTCCAAATTGTTTTAGAGCATGGTACCAAAGTTGACGCATATACTAAAGTTTTGGATCAAGCTGTTATTTGTGTTTTCCCTTCACCCAGGTCTGTGTGACTTAATAAACAAGTTAGATGGCAAATAAACATTACAATGGGCCCAGGAAGTTTTTAATGCTGGGCATTCATTCACCACAGTTACCTGTGGTGTGATCCACCTAAGATTTAGATCCGACTCATTATGAGGCTCATGCCCTAAAAATGAGCTCGCAAGATGGATGGACAGTATGGATAACACATAGGTCATGATGAGCTCACGGAAGATTACAGCTAGAAACATTCGGTTGCTTGCTCTGATGTGCATTACGCAAGAGATAACATAAAACTGGACAGTCTTCACGTATCGCTTCTGTGAATCCAACATAATGTATATGCTAAATCCACACCGTCCATCAATTTTTTTCAGATCAATTTAAGTCATGAGTCCAAAAATGAGGAAGATGTAAATCACGAGTGGATCACATCATAGGAACAATGATGATTGAAAGCCCGTTATTAAAAACATATTGGGGCCATTAGAAGGCTCGGATCAAGCTGATATTTGTGTTTTCCCTCCATCAAGGTTTATATGACCTTATGAACTGGTTAGATGCAAACTGACGTCGTGGGTTCAAAGATGTTTTTAATGGTAGGCGTTCAATTCCAACTCTTTGCTATAGTGTTGTACCGCTTGAGTGTTTTTTTTTTCTTTTCTTTTCTTTTTTTTTTTTTAAAGAAACCTTATATTGCACTAATGTGGACCCTCGCCGATTTTCCGCGCTCCCCACACGACGTTCTTCTCGTCCCTTCCCCTTTCCTTTCGGAAAAGAAGGAGATGAGGATGATGCGTGAGTGCGAAATCGCCGTTTGTGCCACTGGCTTGCCTCGTTGATGAGGGCTTCGTTTGGTTGTCGTGTTAAGCCGGATGTGTTAAAATGAGTTTGTATAAGACCAGAGTCGCCACTAGCCAATTACTTCGAATCTACAGTCGGCTAGACCCTGTAGAAACGTTAGAGAAGAGAATCCGAAGATTCCTTCCTCTAAGATGACTCCTATTGATCTGCGGTCAGAGATTCAAGGTAAGGGATCACGGTTACAGGGTGGGAAGAGGTTAAGCACCCCATACACTGCCCGTACCGAAGTACGGTCTCTACTTCACAGAATCGATCGAATACTTGAAAGTCTAGTTTAATCCTTGTATATTCTCATGGATGACATGATGCATGAATGCGGGTCTGAACAGTAAGAGTTTCTGATGGGCAGGTTCCAACAACGGGCAAGCCCAGAGAGTACGCTCAAACCGACAGGTGCTTTATGCCAGATGATGCATGCTGTGTGCTTGAATATTCAAAGTGTTTACAGTGATATGTACGTGAATGCAGGTCTGAACAGTAAGAGTTTCTGATGGGCAGGTTCCAACAACGGGCAAGCCTAGAGCATACGCTCGAACTGACAGGTGCTTAATTTAAGACATATGCGGTGTGCTTGAATAATCAAGGTGCTTGTAGTGAAGCAGGGGGGTTGGAAGAAAAGTAAATGTTACACTTATGCTAGATGCAAATGAGATGATGCTGGAAAAATGATAGCTGGATGGACGGAGGTATCGCAAGGATTGGCTTCGAGTGGCTGGATCAAGACTTGGACGGCTTGGGAGACTTGGACCAGTGGTCAGGCTGGGCTGGACCAGGGCTAGGCTCTCCTCACTCGGGCTCTCCTTGGTGGAGGAATGGGCTAAGGGGTGAAAGAGGGTGACTCAGATGGATGGGCTCTCTTTGACTGAGTGGTGTGTTGAAATGAGAAGGGGAGGGGGGTATTTATAGCAGCGAGCAGTGGCAGAGCTCGTAATTTGTCTCGGGCGGCCTGCTATGGGCCGCCCGTACGGCCGCTCCTCGGTTTCCAGCGATGTACGGTTGCTTTCTCGGGGCTGCTGTTTGACTCGCTGGGTCGACTCAGTGAGTTGACTCAGCGGGTCGACTCGGTGATTTGACTCGACGGGTTGACTCGACGGGTTGACTCGGTGTTTTGACTCGGTGTTTTGACTCGACGGGTTGACTCAGCGGGTTAACTCAGCGGGTTGACTCAGTGAGTTTGACTTTTTTTGAGATTTTTTGACTGGCTTTTTTTCTGGTGGGTTTTTCAGGGTAATGTTTAGGACTGGGTTGACTGGGTTCAGGCTTGAACTGGGCTATGGAATGGGGCTTACAAGGGTGAGTTTGGCTGAGTTTGGGCTTGGGATTTGGGGGTACGGTCCTCCATTCATCCAGCTATCTCCACCAACAGTGTAGCCGAAGGTGGGGTGTCTACAGATGACCCTCTTTGGCAGAGGTTGCGTGCAACCGAATGCCAAAGCGAGTGGACACCCCACTTCTGACCCGGTCATTCATAGATCATGTTCTGAAATCTTTGCTTGCTTTTGCATCTGTGTCAGTTGATCGTTTGGAAACTGATCACTCGCACATACCGCGGGAGTTTGGAGAAAACGTTACGATTGTCCCTGCATGCGCTGCAACCTGGGTACCCAATCGCAACCCTTCTATTCCCGATCGGTACTAACATCGGAAAGGTACAGCAGAGCCTCTGCGTTGACAGTCTTACGAGGATGCTGACCCTGAGACTGATTGTGTGATGTTTGATGTTTTTCCAGATCACTCCAGGAGTACTTGTTTCGCTTGACTGTCAAAGTGGTTAGACGCCCTGCGTCAGATAGTCTTACGGGATTCTACTACGCCAACTTGGACTCAGTCAAGGTACTTCAGGCATCCACGCCTTGGTATGTGCGGGTGGGCTTTTTCCACCCGATCTGCTGGCTTCGATGCTTGGTTTGCAATTCATTATTTTCTTGATTGTGGTCTGGAATCTTTGTTATCCTTTGTATCTGAGTCAGTTGATTGTCTGGAAGTTGATAACTCGCACATACCGCGGGAGTTTGGAGAAAACGTTGCGATTGTCCCTGCAGTTTGCTGCAATCTGGGTACCCAATCGCAACCCTTCCATTCCCGATCGGTACTAATATCGGAAAGGTACAGCAGAGCCTCTGCGTCCGTAGTCTTACGAGGTTGCTGACCCTGAGACTGTTTGTGATGTTTGATGTTTTCCCAGATCACTCCAGGAGTACTTGTTTCGCTTGACTGTCAAAGTGGTTAGACCCCCTACGTCAGATAGTCTTACGGGATTCTACTACGCCGACTTGGACTCAGTCAAGGTACTTCAGGCATCCACGCCTAGGTATGTGCGGGTGAACTCTTTCCACCCAATCTGCTGATTTTGATACTTGGGTTACAATTCATCGTTTCCACCTGTTCAAATGGTTTCTGTGACCGAGCCTTTTGGCTTTCATCTTTTGTATCTTGGCATGTGGTACGACCGTACTGACACTGGAGTTCAGTTCGACCGTACTTTGAGTGCATTGGATCCGATGGTCTCCGGGGAAACCGCGAGACATCGGATCTTATTTGATTTTGCGTCGGCTCCTACCCAGAGATATGGAAGATCTCCTGGTGTGTTGGAGGCAGAACGCTCTACTGAGAAAATATTTTTGAATTTTTGAAAAGATACCCACTCTGGGGAGTGATACTCCGTGGGGTTTTTATTTGCGAATAGAAATATTTTTTGTCTTTTTGAAATGAAAATCTGGTTTGCATGTGCCTCCACTAGGGATGCCTGTGGGGCCTTTGGCTAACCGACTTTATTTTGAAAGCAGGTAAACATGATGATTAATGCGATGGATGCTGATGCATGGAGACGCAGGATGAATGCATGGTTTGGCTCATTCTCTTTTTAGTTTGATGATTTTGCTTTTGCTATGGGTGCAGAGAACTTTGAGCTTATTGCTTGCAGGGTTGTGCTCCCTGGGGATTTTCTTTTTAATGCGGATGTTTGGTCAGCGGGTTGGTCAAGATCCCGACCCGTGATCGATCAGGTCCATCGTCCCAAGATGTTGTTTCTTTGCTGATGAGAATGTACGAGGATGCTATTCGACTTCAAGATGTTCTTTTGGGCATACGTGTGATTGAGATGGTGTTTGGTTGCCCGTTTTGGTCAGGATTCCAATTTGCGGGCGATTGGATCCGTCATCCCATACTGTGAAGTGAGTGGAGTTCAAGACTCCTGAAGTGTAGTGCTGGGGGATAGTGACAATTTTTGTGATTTTTGCAAATATGTGGTCCGAATCTTTACCTGAGAGGTCAGGATAGAGATCGGTTTATTGAAAACACAGGAAGTATTTTTGTGATTTTTGAAAATATTTGATTTGAAAACAAGGGAAATATTTTTTGTGATTTTTGCAAATATTTGATTTGGAAGCAAGGGAAATATTTTTTTTGTGATTTTTGCAAATATTTAATTTGAAAGCAAGGGACATATTTTTTTTGTGATTTTTGCAAATATTTGATTTGAAAGCAAGGGAAATATTTTTTTGTGATTTTTGCAAATATTTGATTTGGAAGCAAGGGAAATATTTTTTGTGATTTTTGACAATATTTTGATTGAAAGCAAGGGAAATATTTTTTGTGATTTTTGAAAATATTTTGCAATGTTTTGGTATTTTGTGATTTTTTCTGAAATGCAGGGGAAAGTGTGGAATTTTCATCCACTTCCAGCTTCTACTGCTGGTAAGGCACCCGATCCATTTTACATCAGCGAGCAAGACGAGTCTCACACAGTTAAGTGCTGTAGTTTTACATCTTCGGATGAGGGGATTTTGAGGGTTTTCAGTCAACACACCCACAAAGTTGCCTGTTCCTCATGTGCAATGCACATAGACCACGTATCGTCCGACGGACTCCTTCGGCCACAAAATGAGCCACATCCTCACATTTCCTTTAGTCAATCCAGTTTGGGGTCTTACGTTGCTCACAATTCCGTGAGGGTGCGCTCCACCTCCCAACAGCCTTAATCCCCTTCATGAGTTTTAGGAACAGGGAACATCCGTCAGATTCAACAGCGACTTCCAAATCAAGGTTGTCTATCACGGTGCGTTCAACATGAACAGGATTGCGGAGTTCTACCCGCCTCAGCCCTTACCTGTTTAAAAGATTCCAGGCACCCGTACGATCAAGTGTCAGCCATGCTTGGAACAGGTTAGGAAAGAAAGCCCCCGAGAAGTTAATCCCAGTGTAGTTTTAGGTCTTCGGACCACTGGAGATGAATTTGTGCAGTTGAAATTGATGGTGAAATATTTTTTTTGTTTTTTGTTTGGAAAAAGTTCCAGATTTCAGCTCGAATGATCGAGATTGATGTTGGTTTTTGTGGAAAGCTTTTAAAATATTTTGGTATTTTTGAAATGTTCCGGGTTATCAAATCCTGGCTCGAATGGCTGGGATCGATGCCGGTTTTTGTTAAAAGCGAGAAAGGTCCCCCGAGAAACTAATCCCAGGTAGTTTAAGGTCTTCGGACCGAATTCTGTACATGCTGAAAAATGCATTCTTTTATGTGATTTTTCGAAAACTGTTCCAGGTCATAAATCTCAATTTTGAACGGTCAGGATTGACACTGGTTTTAATTGAAAATCTCTCAGGATGTTGTTCCCGACGTAGTTTAAGGTCTTTGGACCCAAAACACTGTACAAGTAAACAGGGCCGACATATTTTTTTTATTTTTTGGAAAATGTCCGGTGTCAGCGGATTTTGATTCGAACGATCCAAACTGCTACCGGTTTTTATTAAAAAGGTCCCTCGGGATCTTGTACCCGACGTAGTTTAAGGTCTTCGGACCAACAAATATATACAAAACAGGGCAAACACATTTTTTTTTTTAATTTTTCGAAATGATCCAGATCGTCAGATCTTGGCCTGAACGGCTGGGATCGATGCTGGTTTTCATTAAAAATCTCTCGGGATGTCGATCCCAACGTAGTTTAAGGTCTTCGGACCCTAAAACTATACAAGGGGGGCAAACACAATTTTTTTTTTATTTTTGGAAAAATGTCTGGAGTCACCAGATCTTGAAGAGGACCGATGCCGGTTTTTATTGAAAATCTCTCGGGGTGTCGATCCCGACGTAGTTTAAGGTCTTCGGACCAAAATCTGTACAAGCGAGCAGCAATCCAGGTTAGAGATTATGGGAATTCTTCTTGGAATGGTTCGGATCATCAGGTCATATCCTTGGATGGTTGAGATCATTATTTGACGGTCAGATTAGACAGGATACCACGATGTGCGGTGTGATCTTTACTGGTAGCCCTTTTGATAGGGAGTATCGTCCTTCTTTTGATCATCAGTCTTTTGCGCACTCTGTTCATGAGGTGGGCGAGTCTTCCCATGCGGCTGAGATTATGACAGCTTCGGATAGTGATGCGACTATATCAAACATAGTCGTTAGTGAGGGTAGATCAGGGGCTGTCGAGTCTGCAGAGGTTCCAGCTTTTCCTTCTCCTTCGCCCATTGACCTTCCAATCCATGATGAGCTGTCATTGATTTCTGGGCCTTTTGTTCTGGAGGGGGCACCAGTGAGGACTTGTCAGTTGCTTCCTCGTCCTTCTTGCTCGCCATGACTGCTTGCTTGGCTTGACAGCTTGTCAGCTTATGAGATTCGGGAGTTAGAGTCCTATGGCCTTGGCGGTTTGATCCATATGGCTAGAGTTGACATTGATTGGAGGATGCTCGAAGCCGCTTTGATTGATTGGGTTCCTTAGTTGAACTTGTTTGCGTTCAACGATATGGAGCTGGGGCCTTCTTTGGAGGAGCTTGCACGCTTGACAGGCCTACCCTTGGATTATACTCAGTATTTCTCGCTGAAGACATCGCCGAAGACTGCTACACCGCAGAATTGGTTCGGGATTTCTTATCTTGTTCATCCTGCAGCTGCCGGCCAGGATGCTGTAGTGTTCTCCTTGGACTTACTGTATGATCTTTTTTCGGGTCCTTGGGGTGTGGCCGGTTCTACCTTTGCTCGGAACGCACTGATGTTCTGCTTGATAGCTGAGGTGCTGTTCTCGGGATGGCGCAGGTCCCAGACTCCTCTGCTTTTTGAGGTGATGAGCCGAGCTATCCGACGGCAGGGGATCATTTCTCTTATCTTGGCCGAGCTGTTTAATGGGCTGACCGACTGCGCCCTGGGCCGCACTCGTGTCCTTCGCGGCTGTTGTGCCTTTCTGCAGGTATCCTTTCTACACCTTTTTTCCTTCTTGCTTTGTTAGGAATTGCTTTACTCTAGCTGAACTTCTTTTCTTTTTTGTGATCAGGTCTGGCTATGGGAGCGTCTTTCTTTGACCGTTCCTGTACCCCTTCCTGGCACTCCTAGCTCTGACATCATGCGTTATATCATGGAGTTCCTTTCGCATACAGCTAGGATGAGCGAGCCCTTGTATCGCAGGATGTTTGCTGAACTTCGTGACTGGAACGTTCGTTGGGAGTCATCTTGGCTTTCACTTCCTCCAGTGCTTTGTGATGCACACCGCCTTCCTTTGATGTTGGTAGGCTTTCGATCTTACTTCTCTTATCATCCCATTCGGTTCATGCAGGCAGTTTGGATATGAGCAGGATGTTCCTCTTTTCGCTTTCACGGGTATCGGGCGTCGAGCACTTCCATCCAGATCCTCTGACTTTAGGACCCGGATTGATTGTTCTTGGGCGAGTTACTTGACTGCTGATTTGCTGGGTTTTGAGCTGCGGACTTTTTCGATGGCGACTGCCCCATATCATTACTGGGTTGCTGAGCAGTCTTTGTACCGACGTATCCCTTGCTGGCACCAGACTGTTGATGAGGATGAGCAGGATATCCTTGGAGATGCTGGCTCTTCATTCGGTTCATATGAACCCTTTGAGGAGCGCCCGTTTATCGATCCTGGCTTCCTTTTAGCCACTCATGGCCATCTGCTGTCTGAGATCTCTGCACTTCGGTATCATTGTGAGATGATGTCGAGGAGATTGGCTGCCGATCAGTGGTTGTCTGACGAGGAGACAGCGATCCGTACCCTTGAGCGCGATAAGGCGCATTACCTGCGTATGGAGGTGAGCAGGTTGAGAGCGAGGCTATCTTTTTATGAGTCAGAGGACTTACCTGATGTGGCCGAGGAGGAGGGTAGAGATTGATTGTGTTGGCCACCTGCACATTCCTTTTTTGCATATATGTTTGATGATGATGCATTTTTTTGTATTTTTTTTTAAAAAGATGATATGATATGTGTAAAAGAAATATGATGCATTTAATTGAAAAGAGAAAACTGTTTGAAAATCTATTGTGCCATTAGTTGTCTTGTGAGCATGTCTGGATTTTATGTCGGGATATAGGAATCAGAACTGGGGCTCGGCCAATGCTTTGACCGATGTCTCGAGATTAACTCGCATGATTCTTTGGTTCCCTAGAGGTGTAGGCAACGGAAATTATTGCCTCTTGAGATTGTCAGAGTTTGTGGAGCTCTTCGCTCCTGACTGTACTTCCTCTCGTTCTTGCACTTTCACTACTTGAACCGATCTGGATCGTCTGACTTCTTGGTACCTGCACTTTTATTATTTTTTTTATTTTTTTATTTTTTCTTTTTTTTTATTCGAGCCATTTTTGCCTGCAGTCCTCTTTCGAGTTTTCACCACAGCCGGCCTTTTTCCCGTCATTTTTGCCCGTGGCGCCCTTTCGGGTTTTCACCACGTCCCGGGTGTTTGATCTTGCCTGCCCCTTGGCAGCTATGCTGTCTTTACCCTCGGCGCCCTTTCGGGTTTTCACCAAGTCCGCTGTATGCCCACTGTTTTTACTCGGAGCGCCCTTTCGGGTTTTCACTCCGCTCTTTTTTGTTTAGGCACACATTTTCTTTTCTTTTTTTCTTTCTTTTTTTTAATTTTTTTTTGTTTTTTTTTTTGGATCTCTGGATAACTGCGGCGGCTAGAGGTTGGGAATCCGTCGTTGCCGGCCGATGGCAGTCTTTCAGCCCTTATCCTGAGTTACGATAATAGAGCTGTCGGTCTTTGCTAAAGCCCCTTCTGAGATGAATAGATGGACGACTGTGTTTCTTCTTGGACTGATTTTTTTCTTGGGTGCCTTGCTTTGGCTTCCCTTTTTCTTTCTCTTTTCTTCTTTTTTTTTCTTTTGTATTCTTTTTCTCTCTCTCTTTTTTTTTTATTTTTTTGTCTTTTCCTTTTGAATCCCCCCATTTTTTGTATTTTCCTCCTTTTGAATCCCCTTATTTGAAACACTTGTTGGTGGACGGAAATGATTTTTCAGAGGTCTTAGCTTTGACCTCTTGACTTCAGCTCTATTAAAGTAACTCTTGATAAGGTCAGAATAACTTACCCGTGAAAGATCTTCACGTTGTCGGCGTTGGTTGGCTCAGGAAGATCCACCCCTCTCATGCTGGTGAGTCTGAGGGCGCCCCCGGGAAGTACTTCTCTGATGATCAGTGGCCCATCCCACGAGGGTTTGAACTTTCCTCTGGGATCCGGAAGGTGCGACGGTAGAATCTTCTTCATAACCATGTCGCCTACCTTGAAACTTCTTTTTCGGACTCTCTTGTTGTAAGCCCGAGCGATCCTTTTCTGATAACACTGAGAATGACTTAGTGCACGCATGCGTTTTTCATCTGCTAGCTGCAACTGATCGAATCTGGCCCGTTGCCATTCTCCTTCTTCAACTCCGCTTTCTAGTAACACCCGTAATGATGGTATTTCCACCTCGACTGGTAGAACTGCTTCCATTCCATAAGTAAGCTCGAAAGGAGTAACGCCCGTAGCAGACCGTACAGACGTTCGATAGGCCCAAAGTGCATATGGGAGCAAATCTGACAAATCTCGATAGGTCACGACCATCTTCTCGAGTATCCTGACGATTGTTTTGTTTGCGGCTTCTACCCCACCATTCATCTGGGGGCGGTAGGGGCTTGATCGATGACGTTGGATCTTGAACTTGCTGAGGAAGTCATCCATCTTCTTGTTGACGAACGGGGTCCCATTATCTGTGATGATGGCATTAGGGATTCCATACCGGCATATGATGTTGTTCTTCATGAATTTGATCACCTGAGATGCTGCAATCGTGGTGTAGGAGGCTGCCTCTACCCACTTGGTGAAGTAGTCGACTGCCACAAGTATGTACTCGTGACCATTTGATGCTTTGGGACTGATCTTGCCGATGATGTCGAGTCCCCACATGGAGAAGGGCCAGGGTGTGGTCAGGTTGTATAACTCTGATGACAGGGCATGGATTTGATTCGCATGCTCCTGACACTTGAAGCATTTTCTGACGTGCTGGCAACAGTCTGTCTCCATGGTGAGCCAATAGTAGCCGAGTCGTAAAACCTTCTTTGCCATCATGTGCCCATTCATGTGTGGGCCACAGATTCCTTCGTGTATTTCTTTCATGATCTTTGCAGCTTCTGTTTCATCGACGCATCGAAGGAGGATGTGATTATAGGATCGCTTGTAAAGAACTCCGCCACTGATGGTGAACTGGCCGGCCAAACGCTGAATGGTTCGGCGATCTGTTGCTGTTGCTGACTCTGGATACTCCTGGGTTTCGAGATATTGCTTGATGTCGGCATACCAGGGTTTGTCAGGGATAGCTTCGGCTTCTTCTATTTGCAGGCAAAAAGCAGGTTCATCTTGAATTTCGACTGTGAGCTCCCATTCTGAAGCTCCTTTTGGGATCTCGAGCATTGATGCAAGTGTGGCGAGAGCATCTGCAAACTGGTTCTTAGCTCTGGGCATGTATGAGAAGGTGATTTCCTTGAATTCCTCGATCAGATTGTCAAGATACACATGATATGGTATCAACTTCTCGTCCTTGGTTTTCCATTCGCCATTGGTCTGATTGATGATAAGCTGTGAGTCTCCAAATACTCGTAGCTTCTTAACGCCCAAGATTATGGCTTCCCTTAAGCCAGCGATGCATGCTTCGTACTCTGCCATGTTGTTGGTGCACTCGAATGCTATGCGCCTTGAGATAGGAATAGGGACGTCATCTGGAGAGTAGAGGATTGCTCCAATACCACCCCCTTTAGAGTTTGCTGCGCCGTCGAAGAATAATGTCCACTCACCTTTCTTCTTCTTTTCTTCTTCTTCAATGAGCAAGAGATCTTCATCAGGGAAGAATGTCTTGAGCGGTTGATAATCTAGGAGAGAGTGAGCGGCAAGATGATCGGCGAGGGCCTGTCCCTTGATTGCCTTCTGAGTGACATAGGTGATGTCGAACTCAGACAGGAGTAGCTGCCATTTAGCTATCCTTCCAGTGAGTGCCGGTTTCTCGAATAGGTACTTGATCGGATCCATGTGAGCGAGGAGGAGAATAGGGAATGCAATCATGTATTGACGGAGTCGCTGAGTTGCCTAGACTAGCGCGAGGCAGGTCTTCTCGATCGGGGAATACCTGGTCTCGTAGTTGGTGAACTTTCGGCTCAAATAATATATTGCTTGTTCCTTCTTCCCGGTCTCGTCGTGCTAGCCGAGGACACAGCCAATGGCTTCTGCTGCTACCGAGATGTATAACAATAGTGGTCGTCCGGGAGTGGGTGGCACTAGGACTGGAGGATTCATGAGATATTTCTTGATATGGTCGAAGGCGACTTGGCAATCATCGTTCCATTCTTTTAGAACGTTTTTCCGAAGGAGCTTGAAAATGGGCTCACAAATAGGTGTGAGCTGTGCGATGAAGCGACTGATGTATTGAATTCTGCCGAGGAAGCCACGAATTTCCTTCTCTGTTCTAGGAGGGGGCATCTCGATGATTGCTCTGGTTTTGGTCTCGTCGACCCTGATGCCATCCTCGCTCACCATAAAGCCGAGGAGCTTACCGCCCATTGCACCGAAGACACATTTCTGAGGGTTGAGACGGAGCTTGTACTTTTCTAATCTGTTGAATAACTTCTTTAGATCTTCAAAGTGTCCTTCAATTGTGCGAGATTTAATGATCATGTCGTCCACATATACTTCAAGTTCTTTGTTCATCATGTCGTGGAATAATGCTGTCATTGCTCGCTGATATGTTGCTCCTGCGTTCTTCAGACCGAACGGCATTACCCTGTAACAGAAGGTTCCCCAGGGAGTGATGAACGATGTCTTCTCACGATCTTCGACGGCCATCTTGATCTGATTGTAACCTGAGAACCCGTCCATGAATGAGAAGATCTTGTATCCAGCAGTGTTGTCGACCAGAGTGTCGATATGTGGCAAAGGGAAGTCATCTTTAGGACTGGCTTTGTTGAGATCTCAGAAGTCGATGCACATTCGAACCTTGCCGTCCTTCTTTGGTACTGGCACGATGTTGGCGAGCCATTCAGGGTAGTTGGAGACTACCAAGAATCCCGCGTTGTATTGCTTGATGACTTCATCTCGGACTTTCAAAGCCCATTCTGGCTTCATTCTTCGAAGTTTCTGCTTCACTGGCTTCATATCTGCCTTGGTTGGCAGATGGTGTACAACGAGCTCTTCATCGAACCCCGGCATGTCTTCATATGAGAACGCGAAGTTGGACAATCTTGGAGCTAGGAACTCTATCATTTTCTGTTTCATCTCAGGTGGCAACGATTTTCCAATGCGTACTTCCCTAGGGATCTCAGGTGTCCCCAAGTTTACTATCTTGAAATCATCGGCTACAACATTGGCTTTAGATTCGAACTTTTTGAGGAGATCCTCAAGTTCAGGAGCTGGATCATCATCTTCCTCATCCAGAGCTTTGTCCAGACCCATGAGCTCGAAGTCTAATTTGATGTCGAAATCATATGATTCGACTTCAAACTCATGCGACTCTTTAGACAAACTTGGCACACTATTGAATGCAGGAAAAGAAATGTTTTTTGGTTTTTGAGAATTTTCTGAAATTGAAATGTTAGATGTTTTTGGCTTTTGAAGGTTTTTTATTTTTTTGGTTTTTTGAAATTCACGGGACTTTGAACAAGCGGGCATTGCAGACCATGATTGAGCCCAACTTGTTCCAAAGTTCTGGTTACTGCTTAAACAGGCATTTTTTTTTTGGAAGCCAGAGCCCTCAGATGGCTCTTTGGCTGATTCAAAAGTTAGGGGAACAGATGACCATCCCCACACTTCCTCCCCTAAAGAGGTGGGGGTTGATGATTCGGGCGAAGAATCACAGTCTGGCCCAATGACCATGATTTCTTGCTGGTCGGGTTCGAGATTTGAGTCATACTCAGTCTCTCCCGGGTCACTTACCTCGCATTGCAGTTCGTCTGGTTCTACAGTGAGACACAAGTTTGGAATCTGGACATCAGACCAATCTAGGGCTGGCCATTTCCCTTTCTTGGTCCAATGGATGGGCTGCTTCTGCCCCTGGCTGATGATTGATGATGTTGATTCTGCTGAGATGGGCAAGTCGTGCCCCTTGCTGATTGATGCTGAGATGGGCAAGTCGTGCCCCTGGCTGATTGGAATTGAAGTGGGCAGGTTGTGCCCCTGGTTGATTGATGCTGAAGTGGGCAGGTTGTGCCCCTGGTTGGGAGCAGGTATCAGAGTAACCTGATCCTGAAGCTGCTGTATTTGACTTCCTTCTTCGTCTTCATCATCTCCTTCTTCATCTGGAGGCTTAGATGGTTCGAGAATCTGATCCCATCGAATGGGGGGCCACGTGGCCCAAACTAGGCTCATCGGGAGGCCTTTGTGTAGTGCAGTCGGTTGATTCCCTCCTGGATCTTTGCAAGGTTCTCCTGGCTTGATGAACTGGATGGGTGAGCACCGAAATTTCTTCCTCCTTTTGTCCATGAAGGTTGCCCTGTATCCGAGTCCCCATTTGCGTTGGTTATATACCAGCAGTACCTTTCTGGACTTGAAGTGATTCTTCATTCGGTATTTGAGGCTCAGACGCTCTGCCGGTGAAAAGACATGGTCCACCCTTATCGGTTCTGGATTAGTGATAGAGTTCACAGTCTCGAATTCGAAACTGTGAAACGGGATGTCTTCTTCAGAGTACTGGATATCGATGACCGGGATGTCTGGTTCAGTGGCAGCAGCATTGGAAGGAATGATGAGCTCCTTCTCTGCATGGATAGAGATCACTTGATTTTCACAGATATACTTCACTCGTTGATGCAGGGTTGATGGCACAGCTCCAACCTTGTGCAGCCACGGTCGTCCGAGCAACATGTTGAAAGAGGCTGATATATCCAGGATTTGGAATGTGATGGTGGAGACTTCCGGACCTATCTATACCTCTATGTCGACCTCCCCTTCCACTGATCGGCGGGTGTTGTCGAATGCTCTGACGCATATGGTGCTGGGTCGGAATAAAGAAGGACTGATTCTCAGACGTTCTGTAGTCTTGAGTGGGCAGACATTTAAGCTTGAGCCATTATCGATAAGGACCAGCGGAACACAGAGGTCTTTGTATCGTAAGGCTATGTTGAGGGATCGCCCGTGATCACGTTCTTCTGGTGGCAACTCGTTATCTGTAAAGGTGATGGCGTGCGGAGCCAGGAGTTGTCCAATCATCAATGCTATCATCTCTGGTGCCGTATCAGAGGAGACGTGAGCATCGTTCAAGGTTTTGGCAAACATTTCTCGGTGTATGCGAGATGTGCAGAGTAGCTCCCATACTGAGATTTGAGCAGGGATTGACTTGAGCTGAGTTGCTACATCGTATGCGGCTTCATTTTTGTTGCCGAGGCCTGAGAGAGTGCCTTTGGGATCTCCTCTGTTCTGATTATCTCTTCGGATGCAACGCCCATTGGGATTCATGTTCCCCACTTCCGCACATTCTGGATAGTGCCATGGAACTTCTTTGTAGTTTTCCTCCCTTTTGCCTTCTAGGACCACCGGTTCTTGCAACGGTGCTGGTGTGGGTACCAAATCTTCCTCGTATGAAACTTTTGCCTTGAGAACTACATTGTTGCCTGTGCTGAAGGAGTAATATCGAGGCTTGTCTTCATAAATCACATAAGGTCGTGGTCCTGGCTTAACTGTTCCTGGAGCAGGAGGCTCCCATGGAATGAATACTGGTCCTCTTGATATGGCAGGGGGTTTCTCTGTTCGTCCAAGCTGTCGTAGCATGATTGACACGCCTCCGAGATTTGCCCCTTGCAATATGACTGGCTCAACTGGAAGAGCTCCTTCCAAGACAACGGGCTCTTGCTGCTGATGAGTATAATCCTTCCATTGCGGATTGGATTGTTCTAGAGTTGCCCCTTGCAAGATAACAGGTTCGTATGTGGGCTCAATGTATGATTGTGCTCCTTCCAGGATGACTGGTTCCCAGCTTGAATGGTTGTAAGGTGCCCCTTGAACAACTGGTATATTATATGGAGGTGGTCCTTCGAGTACTACTGGCTCGGAGATTGAAGGAAGAAAGGGACCTGCCCCTTGCAAGATTGGAGGAGGATTTGTCGGCCCATAGGTGTAGGCATGAATGGATTGGATGGGGGAGAAGAAGCGATCGAGGCATTCTTCTTCTTCTATACTGTTGACGGCGGGACCTCGAGATGAACTGGGGTCCGTCTGATGTTGAGGCAGAGGATTCTGAAGAATGTTGGTGGAAGCTGCTGCAGGAGTTCCAGGAACTGAGATGACAATCTTGCGGTCATCAATCAGATCTTGTATGGCGTTCTTCAAAGTGAAGCATCGATCAGTGGCGTGGCCACGCCCTTGATGGTAGGCACAATACTCATTTTCTTGGTAATTCGGTGGCAGAGGATGAGGAGGGGGCCTAGGTGCCATTAGAGTAAGTAATTGCTTCTGCACCAGAGTAGCCATGACTTGACTGAGTGGTTGAGAGAGGGGAGTAAATTTCCTGGACTCCCTGTAGTTTTGCCTATTTTGATATGAGTATTGACCGTTTCCTCTGAACTGCTGTTGTTGTCGAGGTGGTTGTGGCTGAGGATTCGGTTGTGGCTGGTACCGCTGAGGCTGATGCTGAACTTGATTCTACTGATACTGTTGACGTCCCTGTGGGGGAGCATGTTGATTTCCTTGAGCAGTGGTGTTGATGTTGTTTACCTCTGTTGGGCGGGGAGGAGAACCACTGCGGTTTTCATTCCCATGCCCGATAGGTCTTCCTTCCACTCTGTTCTTTTTGATTGGAGTGGCTTGATGAGGCCATGGGGAGATTGTCCCGGCCCGGATTCCTGCTTCAACTTGCTCTCCAGCACGGATCAATTGTGAGAAATTCGCATATGGATGCAAGATGAGATATCCGGATATGCCTGGATATGTTGAATGAACAATCATGGAGATTTGCTCTTCGTCATCGATAGGTGTCCGCATTCTGGCTGCCATAGCTCGCCAACGTCCCACATAAGCTGATAGTGTTTCATCACTCCTTTGTCTGAGAGCCGCAAGGTCGGCTCTTCTGGGTGCCATGTTGAGATTGTACGCAAATCTGTCGACGAAAGCCTGGGAAAGCTGTTCCCATGTCCTGATGCGGTGGCAGTCCAATGAAGTGTACCAATCGAGGGCATCGCCCTTCAGAGATTTTTGGAACAAACGAATGAGGGCCCCTTCATTTCCTGAGATTGCACTCAGCTCTTCACAGAAGGCCTTGAGATGTGCTGTGGGACAACCGCTGCCGTCGTATCTTTTGAATTTTGGTACCTCAAAGTTTTGAGGTACTTGAGCATCTGGGAAAGGACACAAGTCTCTGAACTTGGTCGAAGGTAAGTCGATTCCTTGTTGTCGCTGAAGTTGATTTTGCAAGATCTGGAACTGCTCCCGCAACTCGTCCAGTCCTGAGTGATCTATTCGAGCGACTGGTGCCTCCTGGAGTAAGGCACGTTCTTCTTCGGCATAGTGGTAGATGTCTTTGACCCTATGTGCTTGCTGAAAAGCAACCGCGGGCTGCTGAAATTGATTTGATGACTGAACTGGATTCTGATGAAGTGGTGCTTGAAAGGATTGTGACTGAACTGGAGATTGTGCTGAAGGTTGAACTGGAACTTGCTGGAAATTAACTGGAAATTGCTGAACTGAAGATTGCTGGAATTTAACTGGATTTTGCTGAATTGAAGATTGCTGGAAATTAACTGAAATCCCATCGGCGGGGATGTGTTGGAATTGAAAAGTGCTCCTGTTTGCAGGAGGCTGAGATGCTGGGAAGTGACCCCCTTGTTGGGTATTCGCCACTGTCCGCTGATTGATGTGGGCTTGACACTGACCCCCGTTGTGGGCATTCGCCAATGCTGTCCCTGTTGCTGGAAATTGAATTGAAATCCCATCGGCGGGGATGTGCTGAAATTGAAAAGGTGTCCCATCGGCGGGGACATGCTGAGATCTACTGAGATTGTTGTTTGCAAGATTGACTGGAAGCTGACTGGAAGTTCCTGCGACGGGAGTGCTCTGAGATGGCCCTGTCGTTGTAGGAAGGTACTGAGGAAGATGCCCCGTAATGAAGGGCTGAGATGGCTGCTGTCGGTAGTCTTGGGCAGACTCCGATGGTTGCTCTTGATTTGAACTGGAGGCCGGAAGGATCCGGCATGGTTGTTGAGACTGCTGAACTGGGCCAACTTGATTGTTGGCTGCTACGGTGGCTTGTGCTTGCATGAATTGCAAGAGCATTTCTTGCATTGCTCTCACTCCTTGTGCCAATTCCTATATGATTGGCGTATTATCAATGGGCTGTTGCGCTGGAGGTTGCGCTTCAGTCATTTCAAGAGCGGGGAGGAGATGAGTTTCTTCTTCGTGGTCGGACATGGCTTGCTGAGCCCGAGTGCGGATTATACTGCGGAAGGGAAGTTGTCTCCACGTACGTTGAGCCCGAGGAGGCGCAATGGTGAGGACTATACTCTACTCTTTTTGGGTTTTGGTATTTTCTATTTTTTTCTTTTTTTGGTTCTGGGATTTTCTATTTTTTTGTTTGGGTTTGGGTAGAATGCTATGCAGATGAGGTTGTATGAGGATTAGTGACTTTCGAGTACGGGAAGGATTCTGTTTTTCAAGTCGGATCACGACTAGTGGGACTAGCTCATCCCCAGCAGAGTCGTCATTCTGTGGACCCTCGCCGATTTTCCGCGCTCCCCACACGACGTTCTTCTCGTCCCTTCCCCTTTCCTTTCGGAAAAGAAGGAGATGAGGATTATGCGTGAGTGCGAAATCGCCGTTTGTGCCACTGGCGGCTTCGTTTGGTTGTCGTGTTAAGCCGGATGTGTTAAAATGAGTTTGTATAAGACCAGAGTCGCCACTAGCCAATTACTTCGAATCTACAGTCAGCTAGACCCTGTAGAAACGTTAGAGAAGAGAATCCGAAGATTCCTTCCTCTAAAATGACTCCTATTGATATGCGGTCAGAGATTCAAGGTAAGGGATCACGGTTACAGGGTGGGAAGAGGTTAAGCACCCCACACACTGCCCGTACCGAAGTACGGTCTCTACTTCACAGAATTGATCGAATACTTGAAAGTCTAGTTTAATCCTCGTATATTCTCATGGATGACATGATGCATGAATGCGGGTCTGAACAGTAAGAGTTTCTGATGGGCAGGTTCCAACAACGGGCAAGCCCAGAGCGTACGCTCGAACTGACAAGTGCTTTATGCGAGATGATGCATGCTGTGTGCTTGAATATTCAAAGTGTTTGCAGTGATATGTACGTGAATGCAGGTCTGAACAGTAAGAGTTTCTGATGGGCAGGTTCCAACAACGGGCAAGCCCAGAGCATACGCTCGAACTGACAGGTGCTTAATTTAAGACATATGCGGTGTGCTTGAATAATCAAGGTGCTTGTAGTGAAGCAGGGGGGTTGGAAGAAAAGTAAATGTTGCACTTATGCTAGATGCAAATGAGATGATGCTGGAAAAATGATAGCTGGATGGACGGAGGTATCGCAAGGATTGGCTTCGAGTGGCTGGATCAAGACTTGGACGGTTTGGGAGACTTGGACCAGTGGTCAGGCTAGGCTGGACCAGGGCTACGCTCTCCTCACTCGGGCTCTCCTTGGTGGAGGAATGGGCTAAGGGGTGAAAGAGGGTGACTCAGATGGACGGGCTCTCTCTGGCTGAGTGGTGTGTTGAAATGAGAAGGGGAGGGGGGTATTTATAGCAGCGATCAGTGGCAGAGCTCGTAATTTGTCTTGGGCGGCCTGCTATGGGCTGCCCGTACGGCCGCTCCTCGGTTTCCAGCGATGTACGGTTGCTTCCTCGGGGCTGCTGTTTGACTCGCTGGGTCGACTCAGTGAGTTGACTCAGCGGGTCGACTCGGTGATTTGACTCGACGGGTTGACTCGGTGTTTTGATTCGGTGTTTTGACTCGACGGGTTGACTCAGCGGGTTGACTCAGCGGGTTAACTCAGCGGGTTGACTCAGTGAGTTTGACTTTTTTTTAGATTTTTTGACTGGCTTTTTTTCTGGTGGGTTTTTCAGGGTGATGTTTAGGACTGGGTTGACTTGGTTCAGGCTTGAACTGGGCTATGGAATGGGGCTTACAAGGGTGAGTTTGGCTGAGTTTGGGCTTGGGATTTGGGGGTACGGTCCTCCATTCATCCAGCTATCTCTACCAACAGTGTAGCCGAAGGTGGGGTGTTTACAACTAACAAAAGGCTAATTACAATTCGGGCAGATCCTTGCTACAAAAGACTCAAGGAACCCGCCTATCTTATACCCCCACCCACTAAGCAACTCTTTCCCTAATAGCCCCAACCCCACTCAATCCTGGCACAAACTTACTATAAACAAACAGGAGGAAGAGGCGCCCAAAGCAACCTCCGCAAACCCCTAACATAAACCACAAACGAAGAGAGGAAACACCAAACAAGGAGGGAGCAACCATGCAAACTTCAAACCTCCCTAACACAACCCAGACCCATACGGTCAAGATGAAGAACTCCACGGACAAATGAAGGAAGCTCGCTAATGTTTTGAAAAGTTCTCTTGCATTGAGTCTCGCTAGCCAACCGGGCCAAACCATCGGCAACTCCATTTACCTCTCTAGGAGCATAAGAGATGTTCACTTCTACCCTTTTCAAGAGATAGGCAACCCTGTTCCACCAATACCACAAACACTAATTGGTTGGAATGCTCCTATTCAAGAAATTAACCATTGATTGGGAGTCACTTTCAACAACAATTTTAGAAAAACCTCGATCCATGCAAAGTGATCAGGTAAAATGGATAGCCTAGATTTTTTGGATCTATATCTAAAATGAGTGTTGGATGGCCTAGATTTTTTGGATCTATATCTAAAATGATCAGGTAAAATGGATGGACGATGTGGATCTGATACATACATTATGGTGAGACCTACTGAAGTTGACGCATCAAAACTTTGGTTTATCAAGTAGAGAGAGTAATTGGGTGGTACAAAAGAGTAAATATCATGCCACACGTGAGAGAATGAGGGTGCGCAAACAGTACTTGCACACCATTTCAGCTGCGCACCTTTGCACACGTGTCAGGAGCACAAAATCTAAGCAGTCCATGTGATGCAGCACCCTTTAAAACTCCTTAGGATCAACTTTAGGCCTAATCCAAAACTTTGGTGGGCCATAGAAAAGATAGAGGCAAGTCAAGGGAGGAAATTGTTTCTATTTTCTATGGCCCACTAGAGTTTTTTATCAGGTTGAAAATTGGACGTTAGGGGTTTCGAAGGGTGACACATCACATAGACTGTTCAAATTTTGTGCCCATGATACCTGTGTAAAGGTGCCCACAGGTGCGTAGCTGAAATGGTGCACATGTGAGTATATCTCTCTATATTGACAAAGAGAGGAATGCTCACTGCGCACTTCTCTCACAGAAACTCATGAGTACTTTTTCATGGCTCATCGCATATGAAGTGAACCCAAAATCTAAGCAGGCCACATGATGCAGCACCCCCAAAAAACCCCTAGGGCCCAGTTTCTCGTGAGAGAAGTGCTCAGGTGAGCATTCCTCTCTCTCTCTCTCTCTCTCTCTCTCTCTCTCTATGAGTAATGCTCATGCGCAATTGGTTGTACATCCAACTAGTTGGTGTTTGGGGCCCACCATGGTGTTTATACAATATCTTGCCCGTTCATTAAGATTATCCCATCATGAAAATGAGATGACCCAAAAATCAGGTTAATCTAACTATTAGGTGGGGTACACCATAGGAAACCATGAAACAAACGCCTATAAACTCCACGTTCACATAGAGCATCATATTTTCACGGTTGGATTGTCCTGATTTTTTGTGCATTGTATTTTTATAGCAAGGCAATCTTCCTACACGGATGAAATATCATACAAACACTATAGTGGCCCCACATGCTAACTAGTTGCGTGTGAACATTTCTCTCTCTCTCTCTCTCTCTCTACACACACGTACTCATGCCCGCTTGTAGTTAGTTGTAATTATACATATTTAAGCTAACATGATGTTACTTACAATTGCATGGGCATAAAAAAGTAAGGGTTTTTCCATAGAACTGCCTATGTTTAGTGTTATTGAACAAAACCTGCCCGTATTTTAGATATTCGTAGCGAACAGCCTAACGTTTTAAAACAGGGAGAAAAAACCACTCCAACCACTTCGTTTAACGATTGGAGACGAAAAAGGGCATTAGCAGTAAAAAAAGTCTAAATTACCCCTCTTTCCTTGCAATTGCTCGATCATACCAATTCAAAGGCGTTAGGCGGGACGCGGATTAGCTACTCAACCCGACGGTAACGGGTGTTCACTACTGAGGTGATGTCAGCACGCTCTCTGGGCCCTACCATGATGTATGTGTTGTATCCGCACCATCCATCCACTTGGAGAGATTATTTTAGGGAATGACACAAAGAATGAGGGAAATCCAAATTTCAAGTGGATCGCACCACATTAAACAATGGAGACATTGACACCCACCGTTGAAACTTTCCTAGGGCCCACCATGATTTGTTTTGAGATCTAACCTGTGAATAAGTTAACACGGCGATGGAATAAAGGTAAATACAAATATCAGCTTGATCAGAAACTTCTGTGGCCTAAAGAAGTTTTTAATGGTAGGCATTCAGTCCCAACCTTTTTCTGTGGTGGGGTCCACTTTAGCTTTGGATCTCTCTCATTCTTTATCCCATGCCCTAAAATTTTCTCTCCGAATGAATGGACGGTGTGGATACAACATATACATCATGGTGGGGCCAACCGAACGTGGTGACGTCACTTCAGTTGGCTACTGTCAAGTTCAGTGGCAAATCTGCGTCCGTTTTGGGCGTGCATCAGAAGCGATGGGGCCCACAGACGCTGTCTATGAGATCGATGCTGTCTACATGTTTTTTCATTTCATTTTAGGCCACAAGCCAAAAAATGGTACAGATTTGAATCGCAGGTGTACCACACGTGGTGATTGAACGGCTACAATTGAAAACTTGCTGGGCTACGGAAGTTTCAGATAATATTTGTGTTTTCCCTTCAACCAGGTCCGTGTGACCTTATGAGCTTGTTGGATGCCCATGATAAATATCAGGGTGGGCCCTACTGTCAGTGCCGCACCGTGTTCGGTGCGGCCGCGGTGCACCCAATTCACTCCCCTCTCTCTGCCGCAACTTCAAGCTAACGTGACATTTAGTTGACCTGATCATTGCTAACCCTACCAAAGTGTGGCCCACTGTGATGTTTGTGAGAAATCCACCCCGTCCATCCGTTTTGACAGCCCATACTAAGACATGAGACCAAAATCAGATAGTTTCAAAACTCAAGTGGGCCACACAGCTGGAAACAATTAAAGGGGGTTGCTTACCATTCAATCCTTACTGGGCTCCACCCTGATGTTTATATGCAATCCAAACCGTTCATAAAGAGGACAAACCGTTCATAAGGTCATTCCCACTGGGATGGACTGAAAGAGAAATTATTAGCCTAATACAAAGTTTTCGCCGGCAAGTGAATTTTTCAATGGTGGGCGTAAAATCTCCACTCTTCTTTGTTGTGTGGCCCACTTGCGCTTTGAATCTGCTTCACCTTTTTTATTATTCCCTAAGAAAAAAACCTGGCAATACCAATGGACAGAGTGGATTTCTCACAAACACCATGGTGGCCCCACCTAGCTTTAGACATCTGGACGCTGACAACCCGTCTGCGATTGTTCCGTTTTGAAATTGAGGGCAGTTTTGTCCTTTTTTATTAAATACGGCTCAAACCGTATATCACCTAAACGGGATATCACGTCAGGCGTTTTAATATCTAACGGTGGAAAACTTAAGCGGTTTGCTTGGAATATTTTAAAAGCAGCGGTTTTCAAGAAATAGCCTAAAAGATAGGCGGTTGTATGGACAAAACCCGAAAAGTAAACATGCTAAATTTACCTTTAGGGACGCGGAATAGCAACTTACAGGTTGAGTAGCCATCTCGCTACTGAAGTGACGTCACCAACTTACGTGGGACCCACCGTGATGTATGTGTTGTATCCATATCATCCATTCATTTGTAGAGATCATTTTAGGGCATGAACTAAAGAATGAGACAGTTCCAAAGCTCAAGTAGACCCCACAAAAGAAAATAGTGAGGACTTTGACGCTGCCGTTGAAACCTTCCTAGGGCCCACCATGATGTTTATTAGAGATCCAACCTGTTCATAAGTTTACACAGATATGGAAGAAGTGAAAACACAAATATCAACTTGATCGATAACTTCTGTGGCCCCAAGAAGTTTTTAATGGTAGGAGATCAATCCCCACTTTTTACTTTGGTGGGGTCCACTTGATCTTTGGATCTGTCTCATTCTCTAACTCATACCCTAAAATGATCTCTCCAAATGGATGGACGGTGTGGATACAACACACACATCAAAGTGGGTACCTCAAAAGTTGGTGACGTCACTTCAGTAGCGAGATAGCTACTCAACCTCTCAGTAGCAAATCGGCGTCCAACTTTTAGACACCTGCACTTTGTCGGACTGAATGGACTGACTTATATGCAGCATATTATTCTGTATATCTCTGTATAATCCATATATGTGCACATAAGTTCGGATCCCAATTAACAAATGCCGTACATAAAAAAGGTAATGGGAAATATTCGGATTTAATTTGGTATTCATATTTGAAAATGCATCCAAAAAATTCAGTTAAATAAAAAAAAAATACAGAGTGAAAAATTTAGGTTTAATGAGGTTTCAATTCAATAAAAGGAATGACAAAGCGAAAAGTTGGGCCAAAGAAAGCAACAAATCAATCTCTCATCCAATCCAAACATTCCCCTCTACTACCAGTATAAATTACTCAACACACAATCCACATTCTCACTACAAAATAAAGGTGGAAAAGGAGTATATATATTACTTTAACAGTCCAATCTTATCCCGTCTCATGAATAAAGGGACTATTTACGAATCCTTCCATAACCCAATACCTTACTAGTTCATAAACCTGTAAACCCTTACAATGCAAGAAACAATTTTTTTTTATTTTCATCCTCTTTTAACTGATCATAGCTAAATTTCAGAGATACGCCCCACTCCTTCAATATCCTCGGTTCTTGTATTTGCCTGGCTGCCTTTCTCACAATCAGCCTACTCTCCAGCTTTTCCATAGAGAGACTGGGCCCGCCTCCTCCTTTGATACGTGCGTAGAGGCGCACGTGATGTAATGTCCCTGTCAAGTTCCCCATCTTCCATTTCTGTAAGAATTCCGATAACATTTTGTTCACACCTGTTCTGACCATGACTTGAGATTGTGGGTATCTCCACCACCCTTGGCGATGAAGAGCTCACAGATACACAATCAAAGACCCCTTCCTCTGTGACATCTTCAACATCCTTGAGTTTCTTAACAACCTTTTTACCTTCCTCGTCGACATCTTTAACATGCTCGAGCTTCTTAACGACCCTTTTACCTAGTTGGTAGAGAGACCAGTAATCGGTCAAACGCTCGTGGGGGATGCTTCTCCATTGAAGGAATTCTGATGTTATCGAATTGACCTCCACCTCAGTGCAAGCTACCTGTTCGATCCAAATCCCCACTTGGTTGTTTAGCTTCCGTCTTTTTGTTGATGAACCGTCATCGGCTCTTTCAATGTCTTTGCGCTTGCTTGTTACTCTTTTCATTGCTCGTATCAGACTGCTGACATTTTCGTCGATGTTTGTGAGATAACTGATATGTCGTTGGACAGGACTCCCTATGATGTGGATGATCTGCAGAAATGAAAGACTGATTGGTAGAATGGAAAGAACAATTTTCAGTGTAGATTCCATCCTGGAAGGATGCACGCGCGCACACACGAGAGAGAGAGAGAGAGAGAGAGAGAGAGAGAGAGAGAGAGAGAGAGAGAGAGAGAAGAAGAAGAAGAGTTGAAGAAGAAGAAGATCCGTTTAGGGTATATATATAGTGGAATAGATGAACGAATGAAAAAAGAAAAACAACACAACTCGTTCTCAGAAAGAGAGTGGAATTGATGAACGAATGAAAAAATAGCAAAAAAACACTCATTCTCGGAAAGAGAGAGGAAATGACATAGACAAATGCCGAACGAAGAACGAAGCAGTGCAAAATGGGAGAGAAGATTCGAGTGCAATCCCCGCAGATTGCGTACTTGCCCTGCCAAGACGGTGGGGGCAAGGGTCTATGTGGGGCCCACCGTGATGAATGTGTTTTATCCACCGTCCATCTATCTTTTCAGATAATTTTAGTCCATTATCCTAAAAATGATGCAGATCCAAAGCTCAAGTGGACCACACCACTGTGGAAGTAGTGGGGATGATGATGGCCACTGTTGAAACCTTCGTAGGCCCCACCGTGATGTCCAACTTGCTGATGAGGTCACAGAGACCTGGATGAAGGGGAATAATAAAAGAAGTTTTTAATGGTGATAGTTCAATCACCACTGCGTGGTCCACTTCAGGTTTGGATCTGCCTCAGTTTTTGGCACATGCACCTTAAAGATCTGGCAAAATGAATGAACGGCGTGGATGAAACACACACATCAAGGTGGGCCCCACAGATCCCTGCCACGTTATGCCCGTCCCGACTGGTACAGGCGAGAAGAGATTGGGTACTACCCTCCCCTGAAACAAAGCAAACCAAACAAGGAGTGTTGGACCATTCGTTCATTGATCTAAACTGTTCACCGGGTCCAATGCACACCTCATAGGCATCCATGCAAGCATCAAACAAATCTGAAAAATTCAAACCGTTTAATCAATGGTCTTTAATATGGATGGTCAAGATCATTTAGTTAAAAATGGGTCTATTTAACAGTTGGATCCATATAATTGTTAGAGACCATCATGGATTGCTTATGATTCTTAAGAATTTCATTTGCTAGGCAATCATAGCCACTCATCCATGGCTTTGGAAAAAGGATGGCCGTAGAAAATAAGGCCAAATAAAAAATGGATCAGATCATTGAGTGTTGGGGTCCCAAAAGGTAGGGACTCTTAAAATAAACAAAATAACCATATACCTCTGAAGGAATCACGCAAAACGCCTTTCGGTGCGCGCAAAACGGAGATTGACAAAATTTCCTTACTTAGCCAATTTTGGCTGAAATCTCCAGCGGGCCCCGCCGATCACCGTGATCAGAACCATCCGGAATTGGACCCGTAACTTCCTTGTGATTTATGATGAGCAGTGCATGTGGTTTCACGATCAAACGAGCCCCACAAGCCCCCTAAAATTCAAAACCCAACTGGTGGAGTTCACATTTACGTGTCCACTCACTCACAAATTCAGGTACCCCACGCGCCCGAAAAATGACTAAAAACAGGAATTCATTAAAGGCATTTCGACGTCCTGATCCTGCGAGCAGCTCTATTCGACTCTCGAGATCATCTGCTCGCGGCTCGCATATTAGGATCATCTGCTCGCGGCTCGCATATTAGGATCATTTGCCCGCGGCTCGCATATTAGGATCATCTGCTCGCGGCTCGCATATTAGACATATACGGCGCACAGTTACTGAGTCTTTCAGCCGACGTCCTAATCCTGCGAGCAGCTTTATTCGACTCTCGAGATCATCTGCTCACGGCTCGCATATTAGATATATACGGCGCACAGTTACCGAGTCTTCGAGCCGACGTCCTGATCCTGTGAGCAGCTTGTCTCGCGAGCAGTTCCCAACTTGTGAATAGTTCTGACTACTGATGGTTAGCGATGGTATCCCTTAGCGACGCGCCAACCCATTTTCTCGACACCCCCCCCCCCCCCCCCCCTTCGCTTCATTCGGACGGTTCTGAAAAAAAGAGAGAGCTGCTGCCCTCTGGGAATCCGAAATCGCCGCCAGAAACCCTTCCCGGTCGCCGGAATACCCTTTTCGATCACCGATATTCCACCGCAGGTCTGAATACTAAAATCAGAAGTGTGGCCACGCATCCTGAAAATGCTCCCACGCACCCGAATAATTGCTCACGCGTTTATTAATTTGACATAAATCAAACAAGTGCCTCGTACTCCCACGCACCCGAAAAATGGCCCACGCGTCCATAAATTCGGGTCCACGCGTCCATAAATTCATCAAAAATCAGATTTGCAAATTCGGTCCCACATCCTGAATATGGACCCACGCACCCCTAAATTCATCAGAAATTCGACACTTAATTTTTAAGTGCGTGGAGCCTCACGCACCCGTTTATTAAGTCCCACGCACCCAAAAAATCAGCCGATTGCAAAACATATTTTCAGGTGCACCGGACTCAATTTTAAGTGTTTTTAAGATCCGTTTGAGCCTAATTTGAGTATTTCGAGCGTTTCGGACGCAATGGAACGATCGAATGGACGCTCCGAGAACTCTAACAAGTAGAATTCCGCATCTTCGAGGCCCAATATGGTTCGACACAATGAATGAAGTAACTTCTCAGAAAGGAGCCGCCAGCATCCAGAGCTCTGCAAATATGTCACCATTCATATCTATTGTAAAGTTGTGATCCGATTGGGGTCGAAAGCCAGGCAAACGGGACTATGGTTACCACGATAAACCATGTCAAAGAATTTCAAATTCATTACAAAACAATTGCTATGAACTGCCACAAAACAACAGTCGATGCCCTACCCATCCAAACGGCATCCGTCGGTTGGGCTATGCAGGTACACAAACTGTAGAATGGACTTCCTGAGATCACCTATCCCTACGTTGACAGGCACGGGCCTAGAGTCGTCTTTCTCAGTAATAAACCCTGATAGTCTCAGCCCGGATCTCCAGCCAAAACATGGGACATAGACATCTGACTAATACAAAGATGGTTCAGTCCATAACAAAACAAATACAGGTGTCTATGACCACAAGCTCTAAGACCATAGTCCCCGCTGACTACTCTTTTGTATTTTAATCAAGGGTCATCGATCATCCGATGTAATTAAGGGCTCGTGCCAGATCACGGCCTGGAATGTACAAGATCTCGGGATCTCTGAAATAAAATTCGCTTTGCGATATCTCTTCTCTTGTGTACTTTTGTGAATGCTTGTGATTGTCTACGAATGTTTCTATTATTCAGAACCCCAGAGTAACAAAACACCACATTTCAGGAAAATGTCCTTGGAGTTCATTTTTCTAGTTCCAACAAACTGGCGACTCCGCTGGGGATCGAACTATACCAGAATCTCTGTCTATATCTGAATATAGGAACACTCTAAGATCAAATACTTGCAAACACGAATCTCCGCGTAGGAAAGTTACTGCGAGGCGTAATATTTCGACGCCCCTCGGGCGCCAAACTGGCGACTCTCAACGGGAACGTTCTTCCCTTCATCTTTAAGGCAATGGGCATTTAAAAGGTTTTCGAACCCACAAACTTCCATAACCACGCACGTTTGTCTTCTCCTTGCTTATTCCTACTAATTTATGTACCGCGATCGATGGGCTCATACTCCCGACTGCACTTGTGAACTATTCTAATGATTTTTATGACACAGCAGAATTAGCAAGATAACAGGACAGACAAAAGAAATGGCAGGCCCGATAACCGGTTTATGCACCTTCCTTGCCATCGGAGGCTTAAGCTTCACCCGTTTCACCGCAACTATAAATCCAAGACCAGAGTGGCAGTTGGTTGAGACCCGAAGGCAGAAGAAGGAACAGAAGAAAGCTGCCATCTTAGCGGCATACAGGAAGGCGGGCGTTGCGAGACCTCGCCCTGTGATCAGGAAACAGTGACAGCCAAAGCAAGGGCAGAAGACCCTTATCAAAAGGCAGGCTGCCCCAGCCGAGCCCGCAATGCTCGCAATGAAGGTTGAGCAGTTCCCGCCGTTGTCCAAAGCCGCTCGCACCGCGCAAAAGACCACTAGGCCCGTGAATGTAAAGTCCAAGACCGCGACAATCCTTGTACAGAAACAAAGCCCGGCTCGAAAAATCCAGTTGGCGCAAGTGGTAATGGTCCAAGTGACCGCAAAGGCAGAAGAAGAACCTTATGAGACAGAAGAATTACCTCCGTTACAAAATCAGATCGACAAATTGGTTGAGGCTAACCGCGAGACAAACGAGCGAATGAAGGCTATCTAGGAGGCCGTAACCACTCTGATAGCGCAGAATGCCACCAGAAGTATCGCGCCGCCCACCCGTCAGTCGGCGGAGGAATCACAAGGCGCGACAGAAGGTCCGATTGAGCCTGAACCACCCGTCCAACCCAGAATCGTGCCAATAGGACGTGCGCCGCTTGCCACATCTCATGTATCACGAGAAGAGCTGTCTCAAACAATAGCCCATATGATGCAGCAAGAAAAGGAGAAAGAAAGGAGAGGCAGCTGTAAATATCGGGTCCCATGCCCGCCAGAGGTAGAGGAGGTACCATTCCTAGCCAATTTTAGATGCCCAGACTTCGGAAAGTTTGACTGCGGAGGGTCGCCGGAGGAGCACATCACCCACTTTTTGACTACATTGGGAAACTGGTCCGCAGTCCCGCAGTATTGCATGCGGCTATTCGGATCTACCTTGACAGGGAAAGCCTTTCAATGGTACATGTCGCTACCGGCCGCCTCTGTAAGAACATGGGAGCAGATGCAGGATGCCTTCACCTTAAATTTTTTCGCGACAGAAAGGGAGATCTCGCTGATGGACCTTGCAATAGTCAGACAGAGAAATGGTGAACCAGTTGAGAAGTTCATCGACCGATGGGGAACCACAGCAGCTCAATGTCGTGAGTTACCCAGCAAAGGCAAGCAGATGAAGATGTGTCTAAGGGCCCTGGACTCGATGATCTCGTATGGCTTGTCAGGCAATACCTTCAACTCCTTTCGCGAACTGGCAACGAAAGCACATTTGGTAGAGGAAGCAGCATCTCGGGTAAACTTCAGACCCGAGAGACAGAAGAGAGAGGTAGGAAGAGTAGTGGAGACTCACCAGGTTGATAGAAGTAGGGACCAGAAAGACCGAAAGCGTCCCGCTACCGATCATGGGCCAGAGGCGAAGGCGGCAGATACACAAGACAAGAGTAAAAAGCCCTATGTACCCAAACGTGTATCTATAGCCGAAAGAGAGAGGGCGAACGGCCCATACACATTCGACATAGCCGATCTGGTTCCGATCATGGAACAATTGATCGAAGAGGGCTTGATACGCCTACCAGAGCCAATTCGTCCACACGTGGTTGAACAAACGAATGACCCTAAATACTACAAATATCACCGGTGCATCAGCCACCAGACAGAAAATTGCTTCTCCTTAAAAGGAAGAATACAGAGGTTGATCAATTAAGGGGTCATTAGCATGAAGGTACCTGAGACAGCGAAGGAGGCAGCCGGGACAATTTCAACAGTCCCAATAAAAGGTGAAACCAGCCGATCAACCTCGTTCCCTGAGCTGAAGGAACCATGGACTCTAGTCAGCAGCAAGAAAAGACTTGAGAACAGACGAAGACTCGTGAAACGAAAGAAGAGCAGAGGACAAGGAAGAAGAGAGCTGTCGCAGGGGCAGGAACGACCCATGACAAGCATGGCCCACTATGGAATGGTGTCGTTCGCTGAGCAAGCATTGCCTGAAGAGACCCTACAAGTAGTGGAGAGGGAAGTTGACGCAGCCATCCTACGGTCAGGAAAGCAAATGCCTGAACGCACTCCCCCGAGACCAGACAACCTGATGCCAGAAGAGGGTACCCCTGACAGATCACAGGAGAAACCTCGCATGCAAAAGTCGAAAGAAAAGGTCGTCGAAGCTATGACCAGTCAGCCAAACCCAAGACCAGTGGCATATGACGTCGTGTCACACTTACGAAAGGTTCCCGCCCACCTAAGCATATACGATGCTCTATGTCTCTCGAAAGTGTACAGGGAAATGTTAATCAACGCCTTACTTGAAAATGAAGTCAGGGAGGTCACAATGATAGAGATAGAAGAAGAAATGAATAATTCAGATAAATTTTAGGAAGGGTATATGCCGGTGTCACAAGTCATGCCTATCAACCATCCTTCGACCATCACTTTCTCAGAAGAAGACCGCACGATAGAATCAATGGACCACAATCGCCCGTTAATGGTCACAGGAATAATTAGGGATACAAAGATCAAGAGGTGCATGCTGGACGATGGGTCTGCCGTGAATATCATGCCCTTGAAAACATTGCAGAGACTGGGTTACAGGCAATCGGCGTTACGCCCGAGTTTCATGATAATTCAAGGTTTCAATCAAGACAGTCACGTACGCTCGGATAAATCACAGTAATGTTAGAGATTGAAGAACTGACAACAAAAGTGACATGTCAGGTAATCGATGCAGTGACAACATAAACCTCCTTCTAGGAAGGCCTTGGCTCCATCAAAATCGCATAATCCCCTCGACATATCACCAGTGTTTTAAATATAGCAGAGACGGGGTCCAACGCAGGGTAGCGGCGGATCCAAAACCATACTGTTGGGGTCCCAAAAGTCAGTACCCTCTAAAACAAATCAACTGGGCACGTGCTTCGAGAAAATTCCACAAAATACTACCCGACGCACCCAAATACCCAGATTTGCAAAGGATCCAGTACTTAGCCATTTTCTCCGGTGGACCCCACGGATCACCGTGATCAAAACCGACCAGAATCAAACAGAGGCATCCTTCATGAATTATGATAAGCAGTGCATGACGATCCGCCGAGAAACGGGCCCCACAAGCCCTCCGTTTCGCAAAACCCAATTTCGCAAGACACGGGTACGTCAAGCGCACCCATTTATTCAGCCTGACGCACCCTTAAATTCATGAAAATTCGACAAGTGGTTTAGGATGTATTTCACCTCTGACGCATCCAAAAAATGGCTTGACGCACCCTAAAAATACCTTCGACGCGTCCATAAAATCAGAAAATACGGAACTGCAATTTCAGGGTGCATTGGATGCCAACGCACCCTAAAATAGCCCAACGCACTCGTAAAATCACCAAAACCAGCATGGTATTTTTTGGATGCATGGGACTCCAACGCACCCAAAAACAGCTCGACGCACCCAGAAAATCAGCACTTTTCAGAATATCATTTCTGGGTGCGTCGGAGCTCCCACGTGCCTATTTGGGGGTGCGTTAAAGACTTTATGGGATGCGCCATACGTGGCAGGCCCTCATTGGTCACTATCCGGTATTTTCGGGTATAAATACCCCTCCTACTGTTCATTTAGACAGGATTTTTTGACAGATTAAGAGAGAGAGAGAGAGCTATTATCCCCTGAGTATCTGGGATTTGTCGCCGGAAACCCTCGCCGGAATCCCTTTCCGACAGCCGGAAAAACTTTCCCGGTGACCGAAATTCTTTTCCAGTCGCTGGCATCTTCCACCGGAAGGTCACTCCGACCAACACCACCGCAGGTCCGGATTATAAGAAATCACAAGTATAAGCACGCACCCGAAAATAGTCCGGCGCACCCGAAAATTCAACAAAAAAGCGGATTTGTATTTTTAGGGTGCATTGGACTCCAACGCACCCAAAAATAGTCCGGCGCACCCGAAAATTCAACAAAAAAACGGATTTATATTTTTAGGGTGCATTGGACCCCAACGCACCCAAAAATTACCCCACGCATCCGTAAAATCAACATAATTCAGACATGTATTTTCAAGGTGCGTTGGACTCCCACACACCCATAAATTATGTCCCACGCACCCAAAAAATCAGCCAATTCCCGAACATGTTCATGGGTGCACCGGACTCAATTTTAAGTGTTTTCAAGTGCCACTTGAGCCTATTTTAGGTATTTCGAGCGTTCCGGACGCAATGGAATGGTCAAATGGACGTTTCAGGATCTCTAAGCGAGCAGAATTGCGCATCTTCAAAGTTCAATCTGATTCGACACGATGAATGAAACGACTTCTCGAAAGAGATGCCGCCAGCATCCAGAACTATGCAAACATGTCATCATTTATATTTACTGTAAAGATATGATCCGATTTGAGTCGAAAGCTAGACGAACGGGACTATGGTTATCACGATAAACCATACCAAAGAGTTTCAATTCACTACAAAACGATTGTTATGAACTGCCACAACACAACAGTCGATGCCCTACCCATTAAAAACGGCATCCGTCGGTTGGGCTACGCAGGTATACACAGGTGCAGAGTGGACTTCCCGAGGTCACCTGTCCATAATTGACAGGCGCAGGCCCAGAGTCGTCCTTCTCAGTCATAAACCCTGATAGTCTCAGCCCGGATCTCCGGCCAAAACATGGGACATAGACATCTGACTAATACAAAGATGGTTCGGTCCATAACAAAACAAATACAAGTCTCTATTACCACAAACTCTCAGACCATAGTCCCTGCTGACTAGTCTTTTGCCTTTTAATCAAGGGTCATCGATCATTCGATGTAATTAAGGGCTCGTGCCAGATCACGGCCTGGAATGTACAAGATCTCAGGATCTCTGGAATAAAATTCGCTTTGCGATATCTCTCCTTGTGTACTTTTATGAATGTTTGTGATTGTCTATGAATGTTTCCATTATTCAGAACCCCAGAGCAACAAAACACTACACATTTCAAGAAAAATGTGTCCCTTTGGAGTTCATTTTTCTAGTTCTAACAAACTGGTGACTCTGCTGGGGATCGAACCCAGAATCTCTGGTTATATCTGAATATAGGAACACTCTAAGATCAATTGCTCACAAACATGAGTTTGCGCATAGAAAAGTTACCGCGAGGCATAATGTTTCGGCGCCCTCGGGCGCCAAACTGGCGACTCTCAACGGGAACGTTCTTCCCTTCATCTTTAAGGCAATAGACGATAAATCAAGGGTTTTTGAAATCACAAACTTCCACAACTACACATATTTGTCTCATTCTTGCTTATTTTTGTCGGTTTATGCACTGCGATCGATGGGCTCATACTCCCGACCGCACTTGTGAACTGTTCTAAAGATTTTTATGACACCGCAGAATTAGCAAGATAGTAACGCAGACAGAAGAGATGACATGCTCGATGACAAGTTCATGCACCTTCCTTGCCAACGGAGGTTTCAACTTCCCTCGTCTCACCGCAACCGCAACTGCTAGCCCAGGCTCAGAATGGCAGTTGGTTGAGACCCGGAGGCAGAAGAAAGAACAGAAGAAAGCTGCCATCCTAGCTGCATATAAGAAGGCGAGCGTTGCGAGATCTCGCCCCGTGGTCAAGAAACAGTGGCAGCCGAAGCAGGGGCAGAAGATCCCTATCGATGGCCAAGTCATATTAACCAAACCCGCAGTACCTAAAATGACAGCCGAGCAGTTTCCGCCGTTATCCAAGGTCGCCTGCACCTCTCGGAAACCTATCAGGTCCGCACATGTGAAGAAAGCCGAGCCCATGACCACCCTTGAATCAAAGCAGAGGTCACCTCAGGAAATCCCGTTAGCGCAAGTGGTGATGGTCCAAATAGCTGAAGGAGAAGAAGAAGGACCATATGAAGCAGAAGAATTGCCTCCACTCCAAGATCAGATAGATAGATTGGTAGAGGCTAACCGCGAGACAAATGATCGGATGAGGGCTATTCAGGAAGCCTTGGCCACCCTAATATCACAAAATGCCACCAGAAGTATCGCGCCACCCACCCGTCAGTCGGCAGAGGAATCCCAAGGGGCAGCAGAAGGCCCAACTGAGCATGAACCGCCTGCCCAACTTCGGGTCATCCCAATAGAGCACGCACCACTTTCCACATCTCACGTATAGCGAGAAGAGTTATCCCAGACGATAGCCCACATGATGCAGCAAGAAAAAGAAAAAGAAAAGAGGGGCAGCTATAAATATCGGGTCCCGTACCCGCCAGAGGTGGAAGAGGTGCCATTCCCAGCTAATTTCAGATGCCCAGATTTTGGAAAATTTGACGGCAGAGGATCGCCAGAAGAGCACATCACCCACTTCTTGACTACGTTAGGAAATTGGTCCACGGTCCCGCAGTATTGCATGTGGTTATTCGGATCTACCCTGACAGGGAAGGCCTTTCAGTGGTACATGTCGCTGCCGGTCGGCTCTATAAGGACATGGGAGCAAATGCAAGACGCTTTCATCTCCAAATTCTTTGCAACCGAGAGGGAGATCTCATTGACGGACCTAGCATTGGTCAGACAGAGGAATGGTGAACCAGTCGAGAAATTCATTGACCGATGGGGAACTACGGCAGCTCAATGTCGTGAACTACCCAGTGAAGGCGAGCAGATGAAGATGTGCCTGAGGGCTCTAGACCCCATGATCTCGTACGGACTGTCAGGTAACACTTTCAGCTCCTTTCGCGAACTAGCAACGAAAGCCCATCTGGTGGAAGAAGCAGCTTCCCGGGTAAACTTTAGACCCGAGAGACAGAAGAGAGAGGCAGGAAGAGTGATAGAAACCCACCAAGTCGACAAGATCAAGGAACAGAAAGATCGAAAACGTCCCGCTGTCGATCATAGGACGGAAATGAAGACAGCAGTCGCACAAGACAAGGGTAAAAGACCCTACATACCCAAACGCGTATCGATAGCCGAAAGAGAAAGGGCTAATGGCCCATATACATTCGATATGGCCGATCTAGTCCCGATCATGGAACAATTGGTCAAGGAAGGCTTAATGCGTTTACCGGAGCCCGTCCGTCCCCATGAAGTTGGACGGGTAAACGACCCCAAATATTGCAAATATCACCAATGTGTTAGCCACAAGACAGAAGATTGCTTCTCCTTGAAAGGAAGGATACAAGGGTTTATCAATCAAGGGGTTATCAGCATGAAGGTACCCGAGACAGCAAGGGAGACGGCCGGGACAATTTCAACAATTCCAATAGAAGAAGGTAGCAGTCACCTAACGACCTCATTCCCCGAGCCACAGGAGCCGTGGACTCTAGTCAGTAGCAAGAAAAGACTCGAGAACCGACGAAGGCTCGTTAACCAAAGAGGGAACAGGGGGAGAAGAAGGAGAGAGATACTACAGAAACGACCCGTGATGAGCATGGCATATTGCGAAATGGTGTTGTTCACCAAACAAGTACCGGCCGAAGAAACCTCACAAACAGTCGAGGGAGAAGTTAATGCGGTCATTTACGATCAGGAAGGCAAATGCCTGACCGTACCCCTCCGAAACCAGATGACCCAATGCAAGAAGATGGTGTCCACGACAGGACGCAAGGGAGACCTCACGTGCAAAAGCTAAAAGAGAAAGTTGGCGAAGCCACGACTAGTCAGCCAAGCCCGAGACCAGTAATATATGATGTTGTGGCGCACTTACGGAAGGTTCCCGCCCGGCTAAGTATATTCGATGCTTTGTGTCTCTCGAAAGTATACAGAGAAATGTTAGTTAATGCCCTACTTGACAGTGAAGTCAGGGAAATCATGATGATAGAGATAGAAGAAGAAATGAATAATATAGACAAATTTTGGGAGGGGTATACGCCAGTATCACAAGTCATGCATGTCGATCATCCCTCAACAATCACTTTTTCAGAAGAAGACCGCACGATCGAATTAATAGACCACAACCGTCCGTTGATGGTCACAGGTACAATCAGGGACACCGAGATCAAGAGGTGCATGTTGGACGACGGGTCTGCCGTGAATATTATGCCATTGAAGACATTACAGAAGCTGGGTTATAGGTAATCGGCACTACGCCCGAGTCTCATGATGATTCAAGGGTTCAATCAAGACAGTCAACGCACACTGGGATCAATCACGGTGATGTTAGAGATCGAAGAATTGACGACGAAAGTAGCGTGTCAGGTGATCGACGCAGTAACAACATACAACCTCCTTTTAGGAAGGCCCTGACTCCATCAGAATCGGATAATCCCTTCGACATATCACCAGTGTTTCAAATATAACAGAGATGGTGTCCAATACAGGATAGCAGCAGATCCGAAGCCATACACGATAGCTGAGTCATTTTTGGCTGATGCGAAATATTATGACCCGTCCGAAGGCAATAAAACCAGGAAAAAGTCTGACATAAAGAAGAAAGGACAAGAGGCAGAACCTCGAGTTGAGAAGTGTGTACAGGAAGGTAAACCTCAGCTCATCACTCAGGGAAGGTCCCAATGTCAGCAGAAAAACCAACCTCAGCCGATCACGAAGAAATTCTATGTGGTATCGCAGCATCTACGTCAGCCGGGGCAGTCCGTGTTAAAACTAATTTCAGATCAACACATGAGTGTATTCAAATCCAGCTTCAATATGCCTATACCCAAGATAGGAAGAACCAAGCCATTTCCAAAAGCTCCAAGCCAATTCATTGTGCCATCAAGAGATGCCACCCAGAAAGATATCAAGTTCCATTAAGGGCCAAGCCAGCCAGTACCATCAGAAGGGAAAGAATGAGGAAGAGGGTCTGCCCAATCTCGACCAATAGAAGAGAAGAGATATAGCAAAGCCAGCCAGAAGATTATGAGGAACATGGGATTCTCCAGTCAAGGCTCAGACACAAATAAAAGACTGCTAGCTCCATTCGAAGAATATAAGCAAGTATACAGGAACGGAGAAGGTTTAGGAGCGAAGGCGAGCGTAAACATGGTAACCATTGTCCCGGTAGAAGGAATCCAGTCGCAAGATTCTATCGACATAATCCAGCCAAGTGTCGCACCCGTGCAACTAGAAGACGGTGGACAACCAACGATTGATGAACTCGAAGAGGTGAATTTGGGCACCATTGAAGAACCCAGGAATACATATTTGAGCAAGAACGTCCCAGAAAATGAAAGAGAGAAATACATACAATTATTAAAGGAGAATAAAGACATCTTTGCCTGGACATACTCAGAAATGCCCGGGCTCAGTCCGGCAATTGCCATGCACAAGCTAAACATCATGAAAGAGAAAAAGCCAGTGAAGCAGCCGCAACGACGGTTCCATCCTGATGTTGTACCTAAGATTGTAGAAGAAATCAAAAAACTAATTCAGGCTGGATTTGTTCGAGAGGTGAAGTACCCCCGATGGATTTCAAACATTGTGCCAGTCAAGAAGAAGAGCGGACAGATCCGAGTTTGCGTTGACTTCCGAAATCTTAATGAAGCCTGCCCGAAAGATGATTTTCCTTTACCAATTCCAGAATTGTTGATTGACAGCACAACGGGATATGCAGTAATGTCCTTCATGGATGGATACTCGGGATACAATCAGATTCGCATGGCCCCAGAAGATGAAGAAGCTACGGCCTTCCGTACAACCCTCGGCATCTACTGTTATCGCGTAATGCCCTTCGGATTAAAGAACGCAGGGGCAACATACCAACGCGCAATGCACGTTATATTTCAGGATATGATGCATAAACACATCGAATGCTATGTAGATGATCTAGTCGTAAGGTCGGCCGATCACGAGCAGCACAGAGAGCACCTAAGGTAAGTGTTCCAATGGTTGCGCAAGAAAAGTCTCCGTATGAATCCACTAAAATGCGCGTTCGGAGTCGCGTCTGGCAAATTTCTAGGCTTCGTGGTCAGACACAGGGGCATAGAAATCGATCCCGCAAAGATCAAAGCCATCATAGAAATGCCACCTCCGAAGAACCTGAAGCAATTGAAGAGTTTTCAAGGCCGCATAGCATATTTGAGGAGATTCATCTCGAACTTGGCTGGTCGTTGTCAACCATTCTCCCGCCTCAACAAGAAAGATGTTAAGTTTGAATGGGATGACGCTTGTCAGAAGGCCTTCGACTCTCTAAAAGAGATGCTTGGGAATTCGCCAGTCCTTGCTGCCCCAATTAAAGGAAAGCCACTGATTCTGTACATCGCAGTAGGTGATAACTCACTGGGGGCACTCCTGGCACAGAAGAACGAAGAAGAGAAGGAGAATGCACTATATTACCTAAGCCGCACGCTGGTAGGGGCTGAATTCAACTATTCAGCAATTGAAAAGACATGCCTTGCTCTCGTTTTTGCTGTAAAGAAACTGAGGCATTACTGCCTCTCGCACCAAATAACGTTGATATCCAAGGCGGATCCGATCAAGTTCCTTATGAACCAGCCTATGCTGTCTGGGCGTTTAGCTAAATGGGCCCTTCTCCTCTCCGAATTCGACATCACATACATCCCAGCCCGGGCTATTAAAGGACAAGCGATCATGGATTTTCTCGCTGCGCATCCAGTCCCGAGCAGCGAAGAAATGGAATGTGACCTCCCGGATGATCAGGTTATGATGATCGAAAGACCACGGTTATGGCAGATGTACTTTGACGGAGCCTCTAGGTCGACAGGGGCAGGAGCGGGGGTTATATTTATCAGCCCACAGGGAGATTTGTTGCCCTACTCGTTTACAATCGTGCCAGCCTGCACTAACAACGAAGCCGAGTATCAAGCCCTCATCATTGGGCTACGGCTCGCATTAGAAATGCGAATCAAGGCAATACAGATCTATGGCGATTCCAGATTAGTCAACGGACAGTTGACGACAGAATATGAGGTCCGCAAACCTGAGTTGTCGCCTTTCTGCCGCCAAGCGCGATCACTGTTCGACCAGTTTCGTGACAGCAGCATTTCACATGTACCGAGATAGGAAAATGTACAGGCCGATGTATTGGCTAGTCTAGCCGCTGCTCTAGCTAACCCCGGAGGCAGCCCACTTCAGGTAACGATCGAAGAAAGGAGGATCCTACTGACGGCCGTACTGCGTGGTGACGAAGCAAGCGTAAACCCCATCTGTTGCTTCGAGATCACAGAAGATAATGACTGGAAAAGACCATTCATCGATTACTTGAAGTATGGGTTCTTACCGGAAGAGCTTAAGATGCGCACATAGGTTAGGAGACGTGCTGGGTCATTTATACTACAGAATGACGTCCTTTACAAGCGCTCGTACGAGGGAATGTTGCTACGCTGCTTGGACCAGAAGGAAGCATACGCCACATTGAAGGAAGCCCACAGAGGAGAATGCGGTGCCCACCAAGGAGGCAAGAACCTACATCACCGTGTCCGACACATGGGGTATTATTGGCCCACAATGGCGAAAGATGCAATATAATTTGTCAAGAAATGCCATCAGTACCAAATCCATGCAGATATCATACACTCGCCACCAAAAGAATTACATCAGTCAGTGATGTCCTGGCCTTTCGCAGCCTGGGGCATGGACGTGATCGGGCCAATCAGCCCGCCCTCTTCCCAAGGACACCAATACATCTTAGCCGCGACAGATTACTTTTCCAAGTGGGCCGAGGCAGTCGCGCTTAGGAGCGTGAAGGCAAAACATGTTGAAAGTTTCATCCGCCACGCCATATTATACCGACATGGTATTCCCGAGAAAATCACCACGGACAACGGAACACCCTTCAAGAACGCTACTATTGATAAGCTATGCGCAAAGTTCAAGATCAAGCATTGTTATTCATCACCTTATTACCCCCCTGCGAATGGGTTGGCCGAGGCGTTCAATAAGACTATCGTGAAGATTTTGAAAAAGACAGTGGCAGAAAATAAGGACTGGGACAGATGACTGCCCGAAGCATTGTGGGCATATCGAACCACACACCGCACAGCCACGCGAGCTACACCCTACTCGTTGGTATAACGGTACGGAGGCGGTGGTCCCGATGGAGATACAGGTTGAGTTGTTATGGGTTGCGCTTCGTTATTCCCTGACAACCGAACACAATGCCGAGATCAGAATGACCGAGCTAGATGATCTGGATGAAAAGAGACTGGTCGCCCAGCAAAGGCTCGAAATGTATCAGAAACAGATCTCAGCCTCATATGACAAACAAGTCCGCGGTAGGTCATTCAAAAGAGGCGATCTGGTACTAATGATGAAACGCCCGGTGCTGGCTCAAGGCCCGAAAAGCAAATTCGACCCAAAGTGGGACCTAGTGTGCATCGTCGATGAAGTATACTCCAATGGAGCGTATCGAGTGATCGATTGCAAGGGGCAAGGCATCAGCTCGTTGGTGAATGGACGATTCTTGAAAAGATATTATACTTGACATAGAATACTGCTGTGATTTGTAAACACCCCGTTAGAGGGAAAGTGTAATAGACAAATATCAAGAGAAATGACACCATACGATGATCAATGCTTACAATTACAGATACTAATCCTTTATTCCGTGTGTTTACACAGGTATCAGGAGAATTATTGAAACCTGAGACATATCAGGCATCGTTACCTCGTCCTATCCAAAGTTGTCGAGAATCGGAATGAAAAAGATGGACCTTAAAGTCAAGGCTCGGGCACACCCATTCCGCATCAATATAGGTTTGAGTCCTAACAGGGGGACATTCCTTCCAAAATAACCTACGTTATATTCGAATCTAAATGCAAATGAAAGAAATATCAAGTGGATAAAACATATAAGCACGATCATGTGAATAGTATACATATCATTACAACATTACTGTCACAACATATCTCCGCAAAATTACAGAATAAAACAATTATAGAGCCTAACCGTTCAGATTTCTTAAACATTATTCTAGCAAATGAATTGCAGACTCCTGGGTCGCCCTCTGTGTTGCCTCCGCCGCGGCTAAGACCTGTGCAGGATCAGGGACGCTTTGAAGGGACTCTCTTAGTTCTTCAACCTGATTTCGTATAGCGTTACGTTCGGCCTCGCGCTTTTCGATAGATAATTGCAGACGAGCCTTTTGATTGTCAAATTTTGAGAGATTGAGATGAACAACGGAGCGTTCAGCTTGCAGCCGTGCTATCTCATCATCTATCTCCGCCAGCTGATCTGTGGCTCCCTGATGCCCAACAGCGGCATCTTGCCAATCGCGCCTCATCGCGGTTACATCTGCCTCGCACAGCTCAAGCTTTGGCAGGAGGGACTGCAAATGACCGCGCCTCTCTTCAACAGAAGGATCAACTCTGAAATGTCTCGCCTCGTTGAGTTGTGCCATGCCTTCCCTGAACAGGACTATATGGTTGATCATTAAAGAGACGTCAATCCCGAGCCACGCAGCATTACATTCAAGCGCCTGCAGCCCCTCATCCAAGATGGACCATTCATCCATATTCTTCAGAGAGGCGGTGATGTTCATTAGAAGACTCTTCAAAAGGTCCACCTTCACCTTTGATAGCCCTCGGAGAGAAGAAATGAATGCCTCGGACAAGGCAACAGGGGCCAAAGCATGAACGGGAGTGGTCACTGATAAAAGAAATGGTAAAGTTAGTAAAAAGAGACCTCAGTAAAAAAAAAAAGATAGTCGAAATGGTGAAAACAGATAATATACCAGTGGCTTCAAGAACGTCAACGGCAGGCGCGTCAGCCGAGGCAGTGTGCGTAGGCAATGCTGGGGCAGGTTCAGCGATCCCCTCGGTCGACGGCTCAGGTAGCTCCGGAGATGATGGCACTACGACCTCAGGAACGCTGGTGTCAGATGCTGGCATGGTAACAAGAAGGGGTTCCACAGCAGGTTCCACTGACGACGGTACAACAATAGGAGGGGTTTGCATAGCACATTCCGATACACTTGTTCCTATACTAGAAACCTCAACACTATGGGAAGCCTCCCTGATAGGTTCAACTGATGATGGTCCAACAAGGGAAACAGCTTCCACGATAGGCTCAGCGGATGGAGGTTCAACAATCGGAGATACTTCCAGGGTAGGTTCAAGTACACTCGACCCAGCGACAGAAATCGGAGCGCCTCGAGAAGCTAAACCAACACCCCCGACCTCAATATCTTCAACATGGGAAAGGGTCAGGGGAGGTGTAACCTCCGCCACGGCAGCGGTCGTCATTTCATGAGCGAGGCCCCGGTCCTCTGCAGGTTCAGCTATGGGGATATCAGAGATGAGAATAGTGTCATCGGGTGCCTCGTCATCCAATTCCATGAAAACTGCTCCAACATCCGCCTCAGGGACAGGCTGGTCATACATCGGTTCATCATCATCGCCTCCTCTAGTATGACGATCGCCGCTCAAATTCTCCTGAAGACTCAGCTCACCCTCTTCCCTGGCTACACCCACGTCACCGGGCGGAGTGCCACCGGTGGCCTCAGAAAGTTGTTTTTGTAACCTCTCTTCATCGTACTGCTTACGCATCTTGGCAATATTCTTCCCTCCATCGACCACCGAAATACGATGAGCAGTCTTCACCCGAGGACCAGTTCGCTCAAGTGGCGTCTCATCATTGCCACCGTCATCGCCGTTGTCATCACCACCACCAGCACCGCCATCATCACCTCCCCCACTGCCATTATCATCATCATCGTCCCCATCATTTTGGTCATCATTATCCCTGGGAATATCATCTCCTTGATGCACCTCATCGAAGAGCCCGAGAGACGGGAACTCGGGGCCCGCCTGCACGATGTTTCTTTCCCCATAAGCAACCCAACCTTCCAGGGTGTGCTCGGGCTTCTCGTGATCAATTACCACATTCATCGAAGTCATTAGTCTCAGAGTACCCGGTACAGCAGGCTGGTGAAGATGCTCCGCCACGTACCCCAATCCGTCGGCAGGAGCTGGGCTAACAATCGGAGGCGTAACAAAGACGGGATCAGTAACATGATGACCGTTCCGGATCAACGTATATTGATGAACCCACCATCTCATCCACCCGAAAGATGCATCAGTGATACTCCCCGTCCCAGGGATAGCAAAAGAGCAACCAGTCCCAGTCAATAGAAGCTACCGCCACATCCATTTCCAATGGATAGGCCCGATGCCATATGCTCGCTGCTCACGAGTCACCGGCTCCAATGTGGCAGGTACTCCTTGATCATATCCAAATTGATGAGCAAAGCGGTTGGGGTAGTACGGTTCTCTCCAGAACTCCAGTCCCTCACGAAGAGGAAGCGAGGACAGGCGGATGGCTATCAAGAATGAGCGTTCGTTATGGTCTATACTCTCATCATCCGTGCACAATATGGAATCTTTGCTCCGGGTGCCCGAGAAATGGAAAAAGTGGATATTGTCGTATTTAGCAATCCTCTCCCTGACGGTGTTCAAATTTTGCCCCACCATCTTCCGTTTTTGAAAAAAGTACAACGGGACCACCCCTCGCTGAATATAATCTCCAGACTCGATACCATACACCTAAGGAAAATACACCCCGAGCCATCCGGATAAGAAATGCCATCCACAGTAAGCCGAGTTCATGTCGAAGGCAGCCCGGTCTTTATTGCTGATAACATAACCGAAAGCTCGATAAAGAGAGCATAATACGGCAGGAGCTATTGCATAACGGTGGCCATTCGCCAAGGCCCCTACGACAGCGAAACAGGACACCCTCACACTGTCGGCCTATTTCGAGCTCGGTAAGACCACGCAGCTCAACCAGTAAGCTAGGAAGCCGGCGAGCTCACAGGTCGGAGATAGTTTGTTTGGACGGGGGAAATTTTCCTTCATTCGATCCTCCAAAAAAGACTTGTCATCGCGGTCTTCGTCATAAGCCGCATAATCCAGACTGAAATGAAGAAGATAAAGCATTAATGGTAGAGAAAAAGACGAAACAATGACATACGACTCACAATTAAAAGCTTACTCTAAGCCATGGCTGAAATAGACCAGCCAGTCTTCAAAGGGAAGTTTATCCTTGAAAGCCCAGAATTGCGGAAGCTCCGCAAATAACTCATAACAAGCCGGGGAGAAGAAGCCTTCGTTCACCCCCTTTTTCTTCCGAGACAGCTCCTCATCACTAGGAACCCACTCATCATATATCCTCCCGCGGATCGGGAGACCAGCGATGCGGTTCAGGTCCCATAGCGAGATGCTCATTTCTCCATATGGCAAATGAAATGTGTTGGTAATAGAGCACCAATGGTTCAAGAACCCCTTGTAAACCCACGGTTCGCGGCAGAAGTAACTCGAGGTGGCTTCAATAGCCTTAAAGAGGCCCACCGCCTTTAAGGTCTCCTTATGGCATTCCAATATCCGATTCGCCCATGCCTCATACCCGGGATGAGCAATCAAATGACCGCGGGTCCGGAAGGCGCCCGACAACCAGATCTCTGTATCGCCCAGGTGATGAAATCTTTGCCAGAGAGTTTCAAAGTAATGTGTTGGGAAAGGCCGATGGGGGTTTTGATTCGGCTCTAAAAATATCATAAGCTTTGGGTCCAGGACAGCTTGACGCCTGCCATTCTCAGACAGGGAACAGTTGAGAAAAGGCCCGGGAATAGATGTCCACGTCTCCACACTAAAAAATGAGTTTGCGCGGCACACATCTGCGGGCTCGATACTGGGGAGAGAGCGATGCCGTTGGAAGCTTCTAGTAGATCTAATATACCCTCGTGTATAAGGGTTCCGGATGGCGAGAGGAGAAGTGACTAACTTTACGGTTGACCAAACAATCTTCATTTTGTCAGATTTGGACCTGGTCTGTTTCTCCAGGTACACTTGTTTCGCGCCCTTGCCAGCCCTCTTTGGACGACCGCGTCTGGCAGATTGGGCGGGAGCCAACGGGCTCGCCTCCCCTTTTTCGGAACCTGTCGTGCCGTCACTTCGGAAGCCCCGCAAAGGAGCAAACCAGCAGTCCCATTGTTCCTGTGTACCCCTGTCTGGGGGAGGTGGTACAATCCGGTCACACAGAATTTTCTTTTGCATGTCTTTGGGTAACGTCAATATACGTTCGTAGAAATTAAAAGTCTCCGGGGGGAGAAACCATTGGGGATTCTGATCGGACGGGCGAACAACGTTCCTCAAAACCGCCCGCTTGCGCTTTGAAGGAGTCAATGGAGGACCTGAAGGACCAGCCTCAGAAGGGTCGCTAGCCATCACAATCTGCAACGGCATACGGAAAGCTTAGGTATAGCTCAAAGCAAGAGGAAATGCACAAAAGAAATCAACACTCTCAAAGTTCAAGAGGATGCAAAGTAGTATGCAATGACGACATGAGCACCGATAAGCGAATCAAGGTCATAGAAAAATGTATTTGAACTAGCAAAGAAGGAAATAGCACGATAGCATTCACAACCACGACATCACCATCACATACAAACAAGGACGGATAAAAGAAAGAAAAAAATAACATAATCATCATCCATTAACTGAAATAGGCCCAAAATGTTCAGACTGTCATGTCAATTGTTCAAATGTTAAAGTTAGAATTTGTCATAAGACAACACAAAATTGTGAGATCCCCTTCTCGCGGATAGAAAATGATCTCAATCTTGCAGCAGAGGAAGAAGCCGAGCCTTCAATTCGTCCACCTTCGTTTGGACCCGCACTTCCTTAGAAGTCAGGTCCATTAGGTGGGAGATGCACTGCTGCACGAGGTCGAAGTGCACGTATTTAGCATTGGCCCAGTTCCTCATTATGGAGACATCGATCGCCAGATCGTCATATTCATTCAAGACCTCTCTGATTCTTCTCCAGATGCTGGCGCGACGATTAGGGAACTCGACCTCCGCCAGTGGGACAGCCCAAGCCAGGTATCGTTTTTCGCCATTTTCTCCCTCTTTAGAGAGTTAAGCTGGCTCCATAAGGCCAAGAAAGAATCGACCAAGGGAGGCTCCGCCGCCTCAAGAAGTGCCAGCTCTTCTGGGAACGAGGAGTCGCCAATGAAACCAAGGATGGCTTCCCTATGCTCATCAAGAGTGGAGGCCATAAGCGAAATATTCCGGATAGCCTGTAATATGGGACGAGAATCTGCACCAAGTCTAGATAAAGCTTCAGACACCTCATCATATTGAGAATGGAGGGATGACCAAGCTTTCAGACGACCAAGGGAGTCAAAGAGCCGTCGCAAGCAATCACGAGCTGCGCGTAAGGAAGCACGAGTCGCAACCATTGTCTGCTAAAAAAAAAAAAAAAAAAAAAAAAAAAAAAAAAAAAAAAAACTAACAACCCGATTTGAGAACCGCGGTAATTCGACAAAAGGAGTAAAGAGAGGAAGCATATGAAGATTATTTACATCAGATCCAAAGTCAATGGAGGCATGCGCAGGTACATCTAAACCCTATCTAAATTAATCATGATAATTTCCAGAAAATGTCATTTTTGGTCAGGCATAGCCCAAGACTTAAAGTATATGAGACCCGACGCAGCTTCCGGATAACAATGAATGCACATGAAAATTTATGACGGAAGTGCAGGGCCCCATATCCTTTAAAGTAATGATCCCTGTCACCACGGGAATAGCCGTGTCCACCTAAATGTGGATATGGTAGGCAGTGTTGGGACAGATCTACACATGAAAGAGCCCCAGAAATGAGAAAATTCTAAGTCTTGAAAACTGGGTGCGCCAGACCCAACGCACCCCTAAAATAATCCAAATTTTGCAAAAAATACAAGGATGAATATCTAGGTGCGCCAGACCCAACGCACCCCAAAATGCCCAAAGTGTCTTGACTGAATATTTGGGTGCGCCGGACCCAACGCACCCCAAAATGCCCAAAGTGTCTTGACTGAATATCTGGGTGCGTCGGACCCAACACCCTAAAAAATTATGATCGGCCTAAGTTCAATACTTAGGTGCGTCACGCCCAACGCACCTCGAAACTCAGTCATTTTCACCAATCACAAATATTTGGGTGCGTCAAGCGTGACGCACCCTTAAAAGTTTAAGGGTTTCATCAACTTGTGACGAGGGGTGCGTCACGCCCAACGAACCCTTAAAAATCTTGAAATTTTACCAAGTTCGAATACTTGGATGCGTTGAGAGCAACGCACCCTTAAAAATCTCAAAATTCGGCCAAGTCCGAATACTTGGGTGCGCTAAGCGCAACGCACCCTTAAACATGAGAATTCCACCAAGTCATCAGCTGGGTGCGTCATGCTTGACACACCCCAAAAATCCAAATATTTGAAATTTAAGGATGCGCTAGACCTTTTTTGGGTGCGCTGGCGATATTAAATGGGTGCGTTGGTGAATATTTGGGTGCGTCGACGGCAGAGCAAATGAACAGTGAAAAACACAGAATGAAGTGAAATCAAGCTATCTTACCTATTTATAGTGTGGACCCGGGAATCCGATGCGTCGCGATGAATGGTTGTAAGTCCATCGCAACGCACCGGAGGGGCATCTGTTGGGGTCCCAAAAGTCAGTACCCTCTAAAACAAATCAACTGGGCACGTGCTTCGAGAAAATTCTACAAAATACTACCCGACGCACCCAAATACCCAGATTTGCAAAGGATCCAGTACTTAGCCATTTCTCCGGTGGACCCCACGGATCACCGTGATCAAAACCGACCAGAATCAAGCAGCGGCATCCTTCATGAATTATGATAAGCAGTGCATGACGATTCGCCGAGAAACGGGCCCCACAAGCCCTCCGTTTCGCAAAACCCAATTTTACAAGACACGGGTACATCAAGCGCACCCATTTATTCAGCCTGACGCACCCTTAAATTCATGAAAATTCGACAAGTGGTTTAGGATATATTTCACCTCTGACGCATCCAAAAAATGGCTTGACGCACCCTAAAAATACCTTCGACGCGTCCATAAAATCAGAAAATACGGAACTGCAATTTCAGGGTGCATTGGACGCCAACGCACCCTAAAATAGCCCAACGCACCCGTAAAATCACCAAAACCAGCATGGTATTTTTTGGATGCATGGGACTCCAATGCACCCAAAAACAGCTCGACGCACCCAGAAAATCAGCACTTTTCAGAATATCATTTCTGGGTGCGTCGGAGCTCCCACGTGCCTATTTGGGGGTGCGTCAAAGACTTTATGGGATGCGCCATACGTGGCAGGCCCTCATTGGTCACTGTCTGGTATTTTCGGGTATAAATACCCCTCCTACTGTTCATTTAGACAGGATTTTTGTACAGATTAAGAGAGAGAGAGAGAGCTATTATCCCCTGAGCATCTGGGATTTGTCGCCGGAAACCCTCGCCGGAAACCCTCGCCGGAATCCCTTTCCGACAGCCGAAAAAACTTTCTCGGTGACCGAAATTCTTTTCCAGTCGCTGGCATCTTCCACCGGAAGGTCACTCCGACCAACACCACCGCAGGTCCGGATTATAAAAAATCACAAGTATAAGCACGCACCCGAAAATAGTCCGGCGCACCCGAAAATTCAACAAAAAAGCGGATTTGTATTTTTAGGGTGCATTGGACTCCAACGCACCCAAAAATAGTCCGGCGCACCCGAAAATTCAACAAAAAAGCGGATTTGTATTTTTAGGGTGCATTGGACCCCAACACACCCAAAAATTACCCCACGCATCCGTAAAATCAACATAATTCAGACATGTATTTTCAAGGTGCGTTGGACTCCCACGCACCCATAAATTATGTCCCACGCACCCAAAAAATCAGCCAATTCCCGAACATGTTCATGGGTGCACCGGACTCAATTTTAAGTGTTTTCAAGTGCCACTTGAGCCTATTTTGGGTATTTCGAGCGTTCCGGACGCAATGGAATGGTCAAATGGACGTTTCAGGATCTCTCAGCGAGTAGAATGTGCGTCTTCAAAGTTCAATCTGATTCGACACGATGAATGAAACGACTTCTCGAAAGAGATGCCGCCAGCATCCAGAACTATGCAAACATGTCATCATTTATATTTACTGTAAAGATATGATCCGATTTGAGTCGAAAGCTAGATGAACGGGACTATGGTTATCACGATAAACCATACCAAAGAGTTTCAATTCACTACAAAACGATTGTTATGAACTGCCGCAACACAACAGTCGATGCCCTACCCATTAAAAACGGCATCCGTCGGTTGGGCTACGCAGGTATACACAGCTGCAGAGTGGACTTCCTGAGGTCACCTGTCCATACATTGATAGGCGCAGGCCCAGAGTCGTCCTTCTCAGTCATAAACCCTGATAGTCTCAGCCCGGATCTCCGGCCAAAACATGGGACATAGACATCTGACTAATACAAAGATGGTTCGGTCCATAACAAAACAAATACAGGTCTCTATGACCACAAACTCTCAGACCATAGTCCTTGCTGACTAGTCTTTTGCCTTTTAATTAAGGGTCATCGATCATTCGATGTAATTAAGGGCTCGTGCCAGATCACGGCCTGGAATGTACAAGATCTCAGGATCTCTGGAATAAAATTCGCTTTGCGATATCTCTCCTTGTGTACTTTTATGAATGTTTGTGATTGTCTATGAATGTTTCCATTATTTAGAACCCCAGAGCAACAAAACACTACACATTTCAAGAAAAATGTGTCCCTTTGGAGTTCATTTTTCTAGTTTTAACACATACATAATAGCCGAGTCATTTTTAGCCGATGCAAAGTACTACAACTCGGCCGACGGCAGTGAAACTAGCGAAAGGTCCAAGGTATCGAAGAAGAGGCAAGGAGCAAAGCCTCGAATAGAGAATTTTGTGCAGAGAAGTAAGCCTCAAACCGTCGCCCAGGGGAGATCCCGACATCAGCTAGAAAATCACTCTCAGTCGATTACGAAGAAGTTCTATGTGGTACCGCAACATCTGCTTCAGCCAGGGCAGTCTGTGTTAAAACTGATCTCAGATCAAGATATGAGCGTGCTCAAGTCCAGCTTCAATATGCCGATGCCCAAGATAGGAAGAACCAAACCATTTCCAAAAGTTCCAAGCCAATTCATCGTGCCGTCAAGAGTCGTCACCCAGAAAGACATCAAGTTCCACTCAGGGCCAAGCCAACCAGCACCATCAGAAGAAAGAGAGGAGGGAAGGGGACTTACCCAACCTCGACCAATAGAAGAGAAGAGATATAGCAGAGCCAGCCGAAAGATCATGAAGAATATGGGATTCTCCGGCGAAAGGATAGACATAGAGAAGAGGTTACTAGCTCCATTTGAAGAACATAAGTGAGTATACCGAAACGGAGAAGGTCTAGGAGCTAGGGCAAGCGTAAACATGGTAACCATCGGCCTGGCAGAAGAGATTCAGTCGCAGGAGCCTATCGATATTATCCAGCCAAGTGTCGCACCCGTGCAACTAGAAGATGGTGGGCAACCGACGATCCATGAACTCGAAGAGATAAATCTGGGCACCCCGAAGAACCTAGGAATACATACATGAGCAGAAACGTCCCAAAAAGTGAGAGAGAGAGAGAGATACCTGCAGCTATTAAAGGAGAACAAGGATATCTTTGCCTGGACATATTCAGAAATGCCCGGGCTTAGCGCGACGATCACTATGCACAAGCTAAGTATCATGAAGGAAAAGAAACCAGTGAAGCAACCGCAGCGACGATTTCATCCGGACATTATACCCAAGATTGAAGAAGAAGTCAAGAGACTGATTCAGGCCGGGTTCGTTCGAGAGGTGAAATACCCCTGATGGATCTCAAACATCGTGCCGGTCAAGAAGAAGAGCGGACAAATCCGAGTATGCGTGGATTTTCAAAATCTAAATGAAGACTGCCCTAAAGATGATTTTCCCCTCCCAATTCTAGAGTTGTTGATTGATAGCACGACAGGGTATGCAGTGATGTCCTTCATGGATGGGTATTCGGGATACAATCAAATTCGTATGGCCCCAGAAGATGAAGAAGCCACGGCTTTCCACACAACTCTCGGCATCTACTGTTATCGCGTAATGCCCTTCGGATTGAAGAACGCAGGGGTAACGTATCAGCGCGTAATGCATGTTATATTTCAAGATATGATGCACAAACACGTCGAATGCTATGTGGATGATTTGGTTGTGAGGTCAGCCGAACATGAGCAGCACAGAGAGCACCTAAGGCAAGTATTCCAGCGTTTGCGCAAGAAGAACCTCTGTATGAACCCTTTGAAGTGCGCATTTGGGGTTGCATCCGACAAATTCTTGGGCTTTGTTGTCAGGCACAGGGGTATAGAGATCGATCCCACCAAGATTAAGGCCATCAGAGAAATGCCGCCGCCCAAGAACCTAAAACAGTTGAAGAGTTTCCAAGGTCGCGTGGCATATCTAAGAAGATTTTTCTTGAATCTGGCCGGCCGCTGTCAACCGTTCTCCCGCCTCAACAAGAAAGATGTTAAGTTTGAATGGGACGACGCTTGTCAAAAAGCTTTCGATTCATTAAAGGAGATGCTCGAGAATGCCCCAGTCCTCGCCGCCCCGATCAAGGGTAAGCCGCTGATTCTATACATTGCAGTGGGTGATAACTCACTAGGGGCACTCCTGGCGCAGAAAAACGAGGAAAGCAAGGAAAACGCGCTATATTATTTGAGCTGCACGTTAGTAGGGGCCGAATTTAACTACTCAGCGATCGAGAAGATATGTCTGGCTCTCATCTTCGCCGTGAAGAAACTCAGGCATTACTGCCTCTCACACCAAATAACGTTGATATCCAAGGCCGACCCGATCAAATTCCTCATGAATCGACCTATGTTGTCTGGACGCTTAGCGAAATGGGCCCTTCTCCTCTCTGAATTCGACATCACTTACGTCCCGGCCCGAGCCATCAAAGGACAAGCGATTGCGGATTTTCTCGCTGCGCATCCAATCCCGAGCAGCGAAGAAATGAAGTGTGACCTCCCAGACGACCAGGTTATGATAATTGAAGAACCGCGACTCTGGTAAATGTACTTCGACGGAGCCTCTAGGTCCATAGGGGCAGGAGCAGGAGTTATATTTATTAGCCCGTAGGGAGATCTACTGCCCTATTCATTTACGATCGTGCCAGCCTGTACCAACAACGAAGCAGAATATCAAGCCCTCATTATCGGACTACAGCTTGCCTTCGAGATGCGTATCAAGGCAATACAGATCTACGGTGACTCCAGGCTGGTCATCAGATAGCTGACGACAGAATATGAGGTTCGCAAACACGAGTTGTCGCCCTTTTCCCACCAAGCGCAATTGTTGTTCGACTAGTTTCGCAATGGTAGCATTTCACATATACGAAGGTAAGAGAATGTACAGGCCGACGCATTGGCCAGCCTAGCTGCTGCTCTGGCTAATCCCGGAGGCAGCCCATTTCATGTAACAATCGAAGAAAGAAGGATCTTATCAACTACCGTGTCGCACAGCGACGAATAGAGCGTGAATCCCATCTGTTGCTTCGAAATCACAGAAGAAAACGACTGGAGAAGGCCATTTGTCGACTACTTGAAATACGAATTTTTACCGAAAGAGCCCAAGATGCACACACAGGTCAGAAGACGTGCCGGTTCATTTATAATACAGAATGACATCCTTTACAAGCGCTCGTATGAGGGGTTACTATGCTGCCTAGACCAGGATGAAGCATACGCCACCCTAAAAGAAGCTCACGGAGGAGAGTGCGGTGCTCACCAGGGGGGCAAGAACTTACATCACCATGTCCGACACATGGGGTATTATTGGCCCACAATGACGAAAAACGCGATGGAATACGTCAAGAAGTGTCATCAATGCTAGATACATGCAGATATAATACACTCACCATCGGAAGAGTTACATCAATCAGTAATATCTTGGCCTTTCGCTGCCTGGGGCATGGACGTGATAGGGCCGATCAATCCGCCATCCTCACAGGGGCACCAGTACATTCTCGCTGCGACTGATTATTTTTCTAAATGGGCTGAAGCCATTGCCCTGAGAGATGTAAAAGCCAGACACGTCGAAAGTTTCATCCGTCACTCCATATTATACCGGCATGGTATCCTCGAAAGAATCACCACCGACAACGGAACGCCCTTAAAAAATGTCACTGTCGATAAGCTGTGCGCAAAGTTCAAGATTAAGCATTGCTATTCATCGTCTTACTACCCTCCCGCGAATGGGTTGGCTGAGGCATTCAACAAGACCATCGTAAAGATCCTGAAGAAGACGGTGGCCGAAAATAAGAAGGACTGGGACAGACGATTGCATGAAGCGTTATGGGCATATATGACCACGTACCATACAGCCACTCGAGCCACACCCTACTCATTGGTGTACGGTACAGAAGCTGTGATCCCGATGGAGATACAAGTGGAGTTACTACGGGTCGCGCTCTGACACTCCTTGACGACCGAGTACAATGCTAAAATCAAAATGGTCGAGCTGGACGATCTGGACGAAAAGAGACTCGCCGCTCAGCAAAGGCTCGAAATGTATCAGAAACAAATCTCAGCTTCATACGATAAACGAGTCCGTGGTAGGTCATTCAAAAGAGGCGACTTGGTGCTAATGATGAAACGTCCGGCACCGGCTCAAGGTCCAAAGAGTAAATTCGATCTGAAATGGGATCCGGTGTGTATCATCGATGAAGTGTACTCCAATGGAGCCTATCGGGTGATAGATTGCAAGGGGCAAGGCATCAGCTCGTTGGTGAACGGTCGATTCTTAAAAAGATATTATACTTGACGCAAGCCTATCATTATATTTTGTAAACACCCCATTAGAGGGAGAATGTAATGAAGGAAATACCAAAAGAAATGATACCGCATAGGGCTTGAAGCGAAGTACTAATTACCTACTTTTGCTTCCACAGGTGTCAGAAAGTCGTTAAGACTCAAGACACGTCAAGTATGGCACCCCGCCCTTCAAGACCATCAAGAAAGGGGATAAGCCCTTAACAAAGGCTCGGTTGCATCCCTGCTCATACAAGCACAGGTTTGGGTCCTGACAGGGGGACGTTCTTTCCCAAATAGCTCAGTCAGTTTACATTCTCGCAAATAAACTAGAAACCCAGCATGAATCCGAAATTGCGATAGTATACATATTGATACATTATCTGCGATAGTATACATATTGATACAATATCCGTCACAAATGTGTATTAAAATTACAAACAAAAACCGTCACTGTTCAGCCATCTAAGTTCTTCATGCATTGTTCTAACATATCGATCGCAGAACTTTGGATACCCCTTTGTGCCGCCTCTGCTTCAGCCAAAACTTATGCGGGGTCGGGGACGTTCTAAAGAAACCGCTGTAGTTCTGTGACCTGGGCCTCTATGTCATTGCACTTCGCCTCATGTTGATTGATAGACAACTGCAAGCGAGCCTTCTAACTGGTAAACTTGAAAAAGTTCAGGTGAACAATCAAACGCTCGGCCTGCAGCCGTGCTATTTCACTATCAATCTCTTCTAGACGATCCGTGGCCCCCTGACATCCAATATTAGCGACTTGCCAATCTTGCCTCGCCGCGGCCACGTCTGCCATGTGAAGTTCCAGCTTTGGAAGAAGAGACTGCAACTGGCTACGCTTCTCCTCAGTAGAAGGATCAGGTCTGAGACGCTTTGCGCTAATGACATGAGTCATCCCCTCTTTAAACCGGACCACGTGATCGACCATCGAAGAGACGTCAACCCCGAGCCATGTAGCGTTATGCTTAAGCGCTTGTAGTCCTTCATCCATAATACACCATTCATCCTCGTTCTTCAAAGAATCGATGATAGTCATCAAAAGACTCTTCAAGAGGTTCGCCTTTATCTTCGACAAACCTCGAAGAGAAGAAGTGAGTGCTTCGGGCAAAACCACAGGGGCAGGGGCACAGGTCGGAACTACTGCTGACAAAACAAACGACAAACGTCAATACAGGAAAATCGCCATCAGAAAGAAAGCAGTCGAGGCAGTAAGAGCAAGTGATATACCGGCAATTTCAGGAATGTCAGTGGCAAGAGCGCCGGATGGAACAGTGGGCATGGGTGACACTGGGGCCGGTTCCGTTGTTCCCTCAGTCAATGGTTTCGGTAATTCTGGAGAAGATATTACCACGACCTTGGGAATATTGGTATCAGATGCTGGCCCAATGGTAGGAGGAACTTCAGTAACGGGTTCGATTGATGACGGCTCAGCAGAAGGAGAAGCTCCCACAACAGGTTCGGGCACATTTAACTCGATAATAGGGGCCGCGATCTCTTCCACTACGGCGGCAATGGTCACTTCTGGAACCGTGCTCTGAGCTTCAGCGTCTGCCACAGGAGGATTGGGGGGAAGGACGGATTCAGCAGGTGCGTCATCATCCAGGTCCATGAAGATTGCCCCCACGTTCTCCTCAGGGACAGATCTATCATATATAGGCTCACTCTCGTTACTCCCCCGGGTATGGCAGCCTTCACTCAAGTTGGCATGAGAGCTTAACTCACCCTCTTCCCTGGCCTCTCCTGCGTTGACGGCCGGAGCGTCACCGACCTCTTTGGAAAGCCGCTCCCGCAGACGCTCGGCTCTGCGCAGTTTTCACAAGTCCTTTATTTTCTTGCCACCACAAACGACAGGGAGACTAGGGGCGATTTTCACCCGAGGACCAGTGCGCTCAGCCAACACCCCTTCATCACCATCACCACCAGCGTCATCACCATCATCACCAGCGTCACCACCGTCATCACCATCAGAGCCTCCGCCTTCACCGCCACCCACATCCTCATCACCTCCACCAGCTCCGCCCATAGCATCATCACGATCCCTACCATCGTCACCCTCAGCGGCAGCATCATCTTCATCACCCCCCGCCTCGCCCATGTCATCATCATTATCATCACCCTCTTCGCCATCATCACCTTCGTCCCCCCCTCTCAAAACACCACCCTACGCTGGTAACTCATTGATAGGCCCAAGGAATGGGAACTCTGTCCCTCCGCTGTTATATTTCTCTCCCCATGGGCGATCCAACCTTCCAGAGTATGTTCCGGCTTCTCATGGTCGATCACTACATTCAAGGAGGTCTGCAATCTCTCCGTGCCCGGCATCGTAGGTTGATGAAGAGTTTCTGATACGTAGCCAAGTCCGTTGGCAGGAGTGGGAGTAACGACAGGAGGCGTGACGAATATGGGCTCAGTGACCAGCATTTTATTCTGAACCAGCACATACTGATGGGCCCACCACCTCATCCATCCGAAGGTAGCACCGGCGAACACTGCGTCCCCGGGATGATGAAAGAGCAACCGGTTCCCGTCAGCATAAGTTGCCCCCACATCCACTTCCAATGAATGGGCCCGACACCATACGCTAGCCGCTCGCGCGTCACCGGCTCTAATGTCGCAGGCACCCGTTAGTCGTATCCGAATTGGCGGGCTAAGCGGTTGGGATGATAAGGTTCCCTCAAGAACTCCAGCCCCTCATGCAGTGGCAGCGATGATGGGCGAATCGCTGTTAGAAATGAACGCTCATAATAGTCGACGCTATCATCATCCGTGCACAAGACCGATTCTTCACTCCGGGTACCGGAGAAGTAATAAAAATATACATCATCAAGCCGCGCTATGCTATCTTCAATGGTGGTCAAATTATGACCAACCATTCTCTTCTTCTGAAAGAAGTGAAACGGGAGCTTCCCCTCTCTGATATAATCCCCGCGCCGCACGTCGTAGACCCAGGGGAAGTACACCCCGAGCTAACCAGAGAAAAATTACCATCCGTAGTAAGCGGAGGTCATCCCGTAGGCGACGCGCTCCTTATTGTTGATAACGTAGCCGAATGCCCGATAGATGGAGCATAGGACCACTGGAGCCAGCGCGTACCGATGACCGTTTGCTAGGGCCCCCGCAACGGCAAAACAAGACACCCTGATGTTATCTGCCTGCTTGGAGCTTGGAAGCGCCACACAGCTGAGCCAGTACGCCAGGAAACCAGCCAGCTCACAGGCGGGGAGAGCTTGTTAGGACGAGGGAAGTTCTCTCTCATCCGTTTCTCCAGAAGTGCCTTATCACCACGGCCCTCGTCATAGGCCTCGTAGTTTAAGCTGAAGGAAAAGAGACGAGGCATTAGCAGGAAGAAAGAAGTGTGATTAAGTAGTAAGGTACAACTCATTACAGAACACTTACTTCAAGCCATGGCTGAAATAGACCAGCCAGTCCTCGAATGGGAGCTTATCTTTGAGGCCCCAAAATTGGGGTAATTCCGTAAACTACTCATAACAGGCCTCGGAGAAGAAGCCTTCGTTGACGCCTTTCTTCTTTCGCGACAGCTCATCGTCGCTTGGGACCCATTCGTCGTAGATTCTCCCATGAATTGGGAGACTTGCGATCCTATTAAGATCCCAGAGCGAGATGCTCATCTCGCCGCACGGCATATGGAAGGAGTTGGTAATGGAGCACTAGTGATTAAGGAAGCCCTTGTATACTCAGGGCTCTCGACAAAAATAACTTGACGTCGCTTCGATCGCCTTATATAAGCCCACCGCCCGTAAGGTAGCCCGGTGCTGTTCTAAGATCCGGTTCGCCCACGCTTCGTAGCCCGGGTGAAGGACCAGATGGCCACGAGTTCGAAAGGCCCCGGTCAACCAGACTTCAGTATCCCCTAGATGATGAAACCGCTGTTGGAGGGTCTCAAAATAATGCTTGGGAAAGGGCTGATGGGGGCTGTAGTTTGGCTCCAGGAAAATCATGTCCTTCACACCAAGGACGGACTGGTGCTTCCCATTCTTAGATAAAGAACAACTGAGAAACGGTGCCGGGCCGGACGTCCAACCGTTGACACTATAAAAAGAGTTGTTCCTGCAAAAATCAGATGGCTCGATGCTTGGGAGGGATCGCTGCCGCTGGTAACTCTTTGAATAACGAATGTACTCCCGAGTATAGGGGTTTCTGATGACAAGCGGCGCAGTGACAAGTTTAGCGCTGGACCAGGCCACCTTCATTTTATCCAACTTAGATTTGGCCTGATTCTCCAATTATACTTGCTTGGCGCATTTGTCAGCCCTTTTCGGGCGACCGCGCCTGGCAGCCTGAGTAGGGATCGACGGGCTCACTTCGCCGTCCTCAGAACCTACGGCTCCGTCCGACCGGAAGCCACGAAGAGGAGCATACCAGGCATCCCACTGTTCTTGTGTACCCCTATTTGGAGGGGGTGGCACCATCCTATCACAAAGGATTTTCTTCTGTATGTCCTTGGATAGTGTAAGGATACGCTCATAGAAGTTGAACGTCTCCGGGGGAAGGAACCATTGCGGATTCTCGGCCGATGGCCTGGAAACCTTCTTAGCGGTGGCGCGCTTGTGCTTTAACGGAGTTGGGGATGGACCCGAAGGACCGGCTTGTGAGGGATCGCTGGCCATTGTAACCTGCAACGGCATGTAAAAGACTCAGATACAGGGTAAAGGGAAGATGTTTGCATAAAGACAATCAAACAGTCACAAATCCAAAGGAATACAAAGCGGAAGGTAAACAAAATACGAGCGCCAATCAAAGCCCCGGCATTCAGCCACAGCTCTTTCTTGTATCAGCTGCTCCTCCTGCAAGGACCGCGTCTCCAGCCTTTTCACGGGAAAGTTCCCATGTTCCACTTGTGAAAGAGTTGGAAGAACACTCATGTAGTCATTACGCATGGTTTGTTCAAACGTGTTCTGACCATAAGTCCATGTTGTGGGCATCTCCACCTGCCTTTGTGATGAAGGGCTCACAAACAGATGATCAAACACCCCTTCTGTACATTTACAACAACCTTGAGCTTCTTCTTAACAACCTTTTTACTTTTCTTCTTGACATCTTTTACAACCTTGAGCTTTTCGTCCGCCTTTTTACCTAATTGGTAGAGATGCCAGTACTTGGTGAAAGGCCAGTAGTAACCGGTAGTTCGCCTTTTATCTAATTCCGACGTTATGAAATTGACATCCCTCTCAATGCAGGCTACCTCGTCAATCCATTTCTTTGCTTGGGGAGAATGCCGCCTCTATCTTCTTCTCGTTGGTCCCTCAGCGTGTAACGCCCCAGATTTTCAAAATTTATTTAAAAATTTTTGAAAATTCATTTTTAATTTATTTTTTATTAGTTATCGTACATTTACCGTTGATTTGCGAATAGCGGGACATCCGTGGAGATCCGATAGAGAACCCTTTACCAAAGTTGCTTAGAATGATCACATAAACATCGTAGAAAGATCAGATTTCAAAAATCACACACTTTTTAGATAATTACGAAAATGCCATTAGTTAAACTTAAGTTAAGATGCCATTTTTAAGTATTATAATTTATGACGATCACTTTCACACAAAACCCTGGATTTAAGCTTTTGGGCACATATTAACCATACATGTTAAATTTCAGCCCTTAAATCATAGTAAAAGTTATCCAATTGTCAAATTAGCACCTTAACCCTTGATTTTCATGTCCGTCGAGTGAGGAAAGCAGATGGTTAGTCATAGTCGAATATTTTTCTTCATATGAGTGACTTGGATCGTCTTTATCATGAACCAATAGTGTGATTTGAGTGCCCCGCCTTGATAAGCATGTTTCTTATGCGCGAAGTTATCCCGTTTTAGAAATTAATGAGTTACCAACTCTTTTTAAATCTGAACCTTTCAATTTACCTACTTCTCACCATAAATCGCTTCTCAAATTTGGACCACTTATTATACTCATATGACTACGAGTTTACACAAAATTTGGACCCAGATCTATAATCCTACACCGTTGAACCACAAAGCCAGCCCCTTCCTTTTCCGCCAAAAGTTGAAATTTCGGATCTAGGTATTTCTCACCATCAATCAACCACTAAACTTTGTACAATTGTTTGCATATCATGACTACATATTTTCTCAAAATTTGGGCCCTGATCATTAAGCGTAGACCATTAATTAAGATCTAGCCCATTTTAGCGCCCATTAGGCCATTTTCAAGGATCGGCCAATCCAGAATGTGGATCATCACGAAATTTACGTATTCTGACTCTACTCTTCGCACTTGATAAGATGAACGGATTAGAATTGATCATAGATCACCCGAATATTGAGCTTTGAAAAACTCACATCACGAAGTTATTACACAAGACGTCGCGTGCACATCCCTCTCCATATTTCTACTACGCACCTCCAAATCCTTCTCCTAACCCTAGCCTCCATGCCCTAGAGAAAGAGAGAGAGAGAGAGAGAGAGAGAGAGAGAGAGAGAGAGAGAGAGAGAAGAAGAAGAAGAAGAAGAGAAGAGAGTTTTTTCTCATATTTTTCCAGCAGCTAGGATCTTCTACAACCCTCTTCTTCTATGTCCATCCTAAGGTGAGAATTTTCCTTCAAGCCTTTCATTAATAATATCACGATTATCATAAGTTTTTTTTGTAACATGTGAAGTTATTTTGTTTTGAATTGCTTATCCATATAACATGAAGTTTGATGTGAGATTTGTAATGAATATCATTATATGGTGATGTGATTCCTTGTTTAGATTTTTTACTAAGAAGCATGTGTATTTTTGTTATTTATTTTTGTGAAATCTATGCCCTTATTTTCTTAGTCCATGTATTATAAGTAAGATTGATTTTCATATTATGATATGAAATATGTGTATAAGATCATCATATGGACATCCCATTATTGTATAGTCTTTGTCCCTAAGTTGGTAAAATTATTCAATGTAGAGAGATGGAACCCGTGAGAGGTGTCCATGATGGAAGAATATCTCTTGACTTAATTAAGAGAATGAAGTGATTGTTTATCAATGGATCCTTACATATACATGATGCTTGATTGGAGCCATTTACATTACACGAGTATTTTAATGAATTTGGTCATGATGTACAACATTGGCCTTTTGGGACATGATGAAATCATAAAACGGGACAATGAGTGGACATTAATGGTATATAAATTTTCATGAGCCGAGGTTGGTGCTATGGACACTAATCTCGTGCTGTCGGCCTATGCTGGGTTGCTTGTGACTCCCCATAGTGACCATTGAGTTTTATTTAAATTGGTTGTATGCGAAAACACTTAAATAAAGGTGAAACTATAGTCATGCATTCATTTGGCTCCATGTGGGTGTACAGAATTGAGAATAGGCTAGAGCGTCCTACTTCTCCCGTACACTGTCACGTGTAGATTTGGGCTATGAGCGTCCCGTTTCTCACGTGGTCGGGCAAAACTATGGGCTTGTATGTCCCAGGAACCTCTGGTGACTAGTGGCTAGCATGAAGTCGTAACAGGGAGTTTCCCACTTCATGTATTGTGATTCTAGCCAGGGTGCCTTAGCCAGAGCATGCATTCCATGCATCGCATTAACAAAGATTTTTACTTGATTGTTTTGTTTAAATAAAAATATTATTGTGTTGCGTTACTCTGAGTTTTGTACATTATTATTTTTGATAGTCTTGGAGGGAATATTTCCCACTATGATAGCGTTTAACGCTATCCCAAATACAATTTAAATGATGCAGGTGAAGATCCAGGTATTGAACCCGATTTTTAAGGAAAAGAGTTCGATGGTTCGTACAATCACATGGTGGATGACGATGTTAGAGAAACTTAATTGATGTTATCATTTATTAAATATTTCTTTTGAGTAGTTGATACATTTATGGAATTGTAATAAGTCTTCAAGAGAAGACATGGTTTTGTATTTTAATTAATCAGTATGGATATTAGTTGGTTCCCTTATTTAAACATTGATGATGACGTCGTAAGTTTGATAGAATAAGATGATAATTGTTTCCGCCATTGTGCTTGAATGCTATATTTTATTATTTGACAAATTAGTTATTCCATAAATTACTTGGGAATTCGGCCATCGTGTTATACACGAGAGTCGAAAATCTCGGGTCGTTACAGTTGGTATCAGAGCACAATCGGGACCTCTGGGTGAGAAGCCCAACCATTTTCATAATAAATATCCTTTAGGGCTTAGGTTCTCATGAAATAGAAACAAAAACACCTAAGTTCATCCCCCATTGGATGCATGAGATGTTATGAATCTAGAGACTCAAACATAGGCCCCTTAAAATCATTAGGATAGCCGATGAACATAAAAATATGAAAATTTTGAATTTTTAGGAAGTGGATTCTCACTTTTTCTAGAAGTTTTGGAGCTCTCATCATTTTCTCATATTTAGATCAGCGTTACGCTGAGTCATGGGATTTACCTCCCTCAAATTTTAAGGATAACTATTTTATTTTGAATTATTTTTATTAGGACAAATTTACTAACCCTTTGGCAATGTCACCACTAAGAATTATATTTTCGGAATAGATAAATTTTTGAAAATTTTTATACATATTTCTAACTCATCACCCAACACTTTCATAAAATTTCAGATCAATCTGACATCTAGATAAATCGTGAAAATTCTGTTTGTAGAGAAAATCTTGCGCTGGAAACTGCTGGACTGTTACGTTTATCAGACTTTTAAAAGTTAGAATCATATCTTACCATAGGAATTTCATTTTGAGAAAATTTGGGTCATTCTTCACGTAACTTTTAGATTACCCTCTAAATTTCAGGCAAAAAGGACGTTCGGTTTGAGAGATAAAATTCTAAGAGCGCTTATAAGTCTTGTGTTCCAGATTCGACACTATCCTAGTTCCTTATCTTTGAAAACCTCTGAACCCCTTGTTTAGGCTTAGTTATCGTAAGATAGCACTCTTAGAAGTATTCCCTAGTGTATGCTCATACATCCCTATGAATTTTAGGCCCAACCCTCTTACTTAAAGTAGATTATCGTAACCATAAAATGCCATTTACCAATCCCTCACATAGATCTTCGACCATGTCTAACAATGAAAGTAAATAGGATCTCCTAAAATTTTAATGTTTTGTATTGTTGGATTTTAATTTATGTGATCTTCGTTGATTTTTTTTTTTTGTTGGAGAATACATGAAAGTCCCCACAATGTTAGACTAAATCGGCCGCATGGGAGGGCAGAACCGTACCTAATATATTGTGTAAATGATTGAATCCTCATTCAAATCCCGAGGGTCGACACTCGGAATTTCGAATGGATACTAATGAACTCAATGCTCAAATGCGAGTAGACGATCTAAGTATCGGATCTGAATCTACTTGAACTGTTCACCCGTGATGTCGACACAATACAAATCGCATCATTGTTCTAACTGGACGACTTTTGTGCATTCTCTTGGAATGTGTGTGATTGTTTTCTTTGGATGACTAAAATAAGATAGATGTATAGACGACCCTAGGACGTAGAAGCTTAGCCACTTAGACCCTATAAATAGTTAGAATACGGTATCCCTAACCTCACCTTTCTGTCGCACTTTCAGCTATTAAAGGACCGTCAATGATATCTCATTCACTTTGTTATCTGCTTGTTTATCCACTCATTCAAGTGACCATCCGATCATGCCAACCTAATCAAACTCAAATCTATCCTCTAAACTCTTGATCAGTCATTTCGTTAGTGATCAGAGATCCATGATAATTATCTAACCCTAATCTTTTTAGATCCATGACTATAAGAGCACCCACCCAAACCTGAGAAATATTAGGGCACTAGATGATTGAATGATTTGAGAGACCAATCAATATATTCAGAACCATCTAGGAATCAAAGTGCGCAGTGGAAGCATGATAGGAAATAAATTTGGGGGAGCTTGTAAAAATCGATGTCGAGTACGGATTTATTTTTAAGGGGGGTGGATTGTGATCACGTCTGACCCATAATAGTTCAGAAAGTTAGGCGAGAAATCATGAAGTGAGATTGCCCTCAATCTTTTATCGACGATGCTTAGGAAACTTCGGGGACGAAGTTTGTTTTTAAGGGGGGTGGTTTGTAACGCCCCAGATTTTTTAGATTTATTTGAAAATTTTTTTAAATTCATTTTTAATTTATTTTTTATTAGTTATCGTACATTTATCGTTGATTTGCGAATAGCGGGACATCCGTAGGAGATCCGATAGGGGGCCCTTTACCAAAGTTGCTTAGAATGATCCCATAAACATCGTAGAAAGATCAGATTTAAAAAATCACACACTTTTTAGATAATTACGAAAATGCCATTAGTTAAACTTAAGTTAAGATGCCATTTTTAAGTATTATAGTTTATGACGATCACTTTCACAGAAAACCCTAGATTTAAGCTTTTGGACACATATTAACCATACACGTCAAATTTCAGCCCTTAAACCATAGTAAAAGTTGTCCAATTGTCAAATTAGCACCTTAACCCTTGATTTTCATGTCCATCGAGTGAGGAAAGCAGATGGTTAGTCGTAGTCGAATATTTTTCTTCATATGAGTGACTTGGATCGTCTTTATCGTGGACCAATAGTGTGATTTGAGTGCCCCGCCTTAATAAACATCTTTCTTATGCGCGAAGTTATCCTGTTTTAGAAATTAATGAGTTACCAACTCTTTTTAAATCTGAACCTTTCAATTTACCCACTTCTCACCATCAATCGCTTCTCAAATTTGGACCACTTATTATACTCATATAACTACGAGTTTACACAAAATTTGGACCCCGATCTGTAATCCTACACCGTTGAACCACAAAGCCAGCCCCTTCATTTTCCTCAAAAAGTTGAAATTTCTGATCTAGGCATTTCTCACCATCAATCAACGACTAAACTTTGTACAATTGTTTGCCTATCATGACAACATATTTTCTTAAAATTTGGGCCCTGATCATCAAGCATAGACCATTAATTGAGATCTAGCCCATTTTAGCACTCGTTAGGCCATTTTCAAGGATCGGCCAATCTAGAATGTGGATCATCAAGAAATTTACGTATTCTGACTCTACTCTTCGAGCTTGATAAGATGAACGGATTGTAATTGATCATAGATCACCCGAATATTGAGATTTGAGAAACCCACCTCAAGAAGTTGTTACACAAGACCTCGCGTGCACATCCCTCTCCATATTTCTACTACGCACCTCCAAATCCTTCTCCTAACCCTAGCCTCCATGCCCTAGAGAAAAAGAGAAAGAGAGAGAGTAAAGGGACATTTAATCCGTTCGTTCTCTTTGTGGCCCACCATTCTAGTTGGAAGATGATAATTTCAGCTAGATATTGACACAGGGAAGACGTGGTAGGTCGATCACCGTCTCCCTTACCGAGTGTTTCTCGAATCCATGAGAAGAAATAAAAGGATAAAAAGAGAAAATTAATTCCGAATAATGTTTTTTTATATTTATTAATTGAATCAATAGAAACAGAATTACAATACATATAAATAGGAAACTAAACCCTAGGTTAAGTATCAGACTCTAACTCAAACTCAAAATCCTAGAAAACCCAACTTACTATTTATAAAAGTCGTTCAATCCTACTAGAACTCTTGGTTTTCGGCCAAAAATAGAAAGTTATCAAATAGGCCCAACCATGTTGTTCTACTAAATATTCTAAGCCCTTTCCATGTTGGGCACTAACTCTAAAACCCTACAGATCCAAAGTTATGATTGAATTAAAACTTACTATAAATAGTAAAACTGAAAATAAACTAGCCTAATGACCATCAATATGGTCGAATCTCGTGATTCCGGCATGGGCAACCCGGCATAGCGGGGTTGGTTGGCTAAAGTAGCTCGAGCTACCCAAAACAATATATTATATGTCCCGAAACTCATTCCGGATTGCGAGGTACGGCCGGTTTACGGTCCTGACGATTCGGATCACTTTCGGCCCCCACCGATCTTCTTTTGGTCCATCTGAGTTATGAAATAATCAGCGACCCGTTCTACATCAGATATGAGCTCTTTGTGGCCCACAAGAATCGATAATAGTAACTGCTCACTTTAAATTTTTTTTTTTTTTTATGGTGGGGTCGACATTATTTATGGATAAAACTCATTCTTTGGCCTATGACATTAAATTAAATTCTTAATCTAATGAATGGAATGAATTTGATACATACCCTATGGTAGACTCCACAATCCTTAACACATGACAACCACGACCCATACCCTTAACGCGTGAAAACCTCGACTTTTAAAACATAACAGCCATGACCCAAACCCTTAACACGTAACAACCTCGACCTATGACCCTTTACACGTGACAACCATGACCCTAAACTTTAACACCATAGGGACACCGTCTATGGCGCCCACCATGAGTATGTGCTGACTCCACTCCGTCCATTAGAGTTGGTATTTCATAAAAGGCCATCGGTTAAGAATGAGCCGTGTTTGAAAATTAGATGAACCACACCACAAGGAACCAACTGAGAGTGAACGACCACCATTTTTTTTTTATGTACCATAAAGAGCTTGTATTGGGCTAATGTTAATTAGTTTATTCTCATTGCAATAGTAGGCCATAAAGAGAAGGAGCAGATTGGATCTGCCTTAAGTGGAGCCAATCATCATAATGCATAATGCATCAAGAGAGGAGTTTGGAAACTTTTTCCTACAAGCAGAAGGAAGTATATAGGCATAGCTCCCAAAAATAAGTGTATTTTGATCCATGAAAAAACTAAAAAAAAAATTGTCAAGGGCTTTAACAAAATGAAAAGGAAAGCTATTATCTAAAAGCACACATACCTTAGTCCCATTTTGATAACTATCCCTTGTTCAGGTTATCTGAGTTGGGGACTTTGACAGGGCAACAGTGGTCAGGTTTGTTCAGGCAATCCTCCATATCAAGCCTCACGCTGCCAGAGTATTAAAATACTCCCTATAAATACATGCAAGGTAATGTCATATTGTACACCCGAACAGACAAACAACACCTATGGATTTGATTCTCCTATTGCAAGCCCTCGGTGTGCATTTTACCTTATTCCTTTTCCACAATCAATGGCTGGCAAGAGCCCACCCTAAGAAGAGCAAGACCATGGGTGCACCCGAACCTGCTGGTGCATGGCCTGTACTGGGCCACCTCCCCTTGTTAAGTGGGGCTGAGACGCTGGCCCGGAAATTCGGAGCCATGGCTGATGCATACGGGCCCGTGTTCATGCTCCAGCTTGGCATGAACCGGATGCTAATCGTGAGTAGCTGGGAGATAGCAAAGGAGTGCTTTACTACCAACGACAAGGCTCTTGCCAAGCGTCCGTCTAGTGCTACCGGTGAGTATGTCTGTTACAACTACGCGGCCTTTCGTATTGCACCCTACGGGCCTTTCTGGCGTTAGTTACGTGGGATAGCTGTGCTCAAGCTTTTGTCGAACACTAAGGTCGAGTCGCTCAAACATGTCTGTGCCACGGTGATCAATAAGTGTGTCAAAGAGTTGTATGGGCGGTCGAGTCGCTCAAACATGTCTGTGCCACGGTGATCAATAAGTGTGTCAAAGAGTTGTATGGGCTCTGGGTGGACCATCATCGGCAGCCGATCACTGTTGAAATGAAGCGATGGTTCGAAGACCTGACATTCAATGTGATCATCACGATGATCGCGGGCAAGCGTTACTGTAATGTGGGTCCATCTGGTGAGGGTGAGGCTGATCGAGTGCAGCGGGCTGTGCGTGAAATGGCCCACCACCTTGGTGTCTTTGTTCCGTCTGACTCGTTTCCTTTTCTCAAGTGGTTTGACTTCCAGGGGCACAAGAGGGCCATGAAGCAGACGGCAAAGAAAATGGATTCGGTGGCTGTGAGGTGGGTGGAGGAGCATCGGCAGAGGAGGCTCTCCGGAGAGGAATCTGACGGGGAGGACTTCATCGATGTGATGCTGACGGCCATGGAAGATGCAAACCTGCATGGACATGATCCATGATCCTGATATCAAGGCAACTTCATTGGTAAGCTAGGACTTACTTCATGAACACCCCAATTCATGAATTGAGAAATTGATTGGCCTTGTTTGGATGTACCCCAGAATGCGAACAACTGCATCTGTACATGCACATGTCCGTTATTTTGAAAGTAGTCCACAAAAAAAAGTGCTTCAAAATTAGAATGGGGACCGGCCCATTCTAATTTTGAGACACAGATTATGACTGATCAGTTCATATTTTGGTGAACATCCAAACTGAATTTAGATGGGACCATGGTTCAAAATATCGTTTGGTAGGACTCAGTTTCGATCAGGTGGAACGATTCACCGGACCAAACATGGGACCCAAACGGATCAAAACTGAACGAGTTGGGTGGCTGATATGAACATTTGCAAATTGCAGGGTCTGTAATTTCAGGCAATAGATCATCCAAGACATGGCCCATTGATTCGATTGTCTTCATCCACCAGGATTCACAGCAATCAGTGGTTTGGTGGCCTATTATCTCTGTGGGGCCCACCATGTTGTATATGTAACATCCACTCCGTCTATCAGGTTCTATGCTTGATTCTAAGAGATTGGAAGAAAAATTCAGTAGATCCACGACTCATTTGTGCCACACCATAGGGAGTAATGGGAATGGGATGACAACGTACGTATGTGTGCGGAGCACGTGCATATCTCTGATAGTTGTACTCAAGAATACATCTATGAGTTTCGTCAAACCCATTAATCAGGTGTAACTCACCAGAATGAAGTTAGATACAAATACTAGCCTGATCCAAAACTCAGGTGGGCGGCAACAACTTATCGGTTTTATGAGCAATTTTACATTGTTTCTGTTGTTGTGGCCCATCGGAGTTTTCGATTACGGTGACATGCACGGTCATTCAAGGGTTCACATAGTCTGGGCTCGACCTGGGCTCATGTTCAGTGCATTTGGATCTTGATTTCGAAAACACTTACGACAGCTGGGACGGACACCACAGAATCCTATTAATGGGTTTTATGCCGATGGTAGAAAAACAAGAATGGTTGACGGCTGATATTCAGATGAAGTACAAGATGTAGTGGATAAGATCATCATATCAGTATGAGCTTTAACCAGTGAGCCATCGATGCCAGGGCGAACTAGATGGACGGTCCTGATTCATGTCTCCTTGCCACTTGTATGATGCGATGGAGCTCTATTATGGTCCGTTTCCACGCCAGTGGGAATAGAAAAATACAATAAAATCAGACCATAAAATATTACAATAATTTTGGTTGAAATCAAATCCACCGAACACTTCATTCATGATTTAAGACTAAATCATCATGATTCCCGGACGATAGGGCCCCACCCAGGGCTGTAAATGGCCGGGTTGGGCAGGTTTAGCCAAAGCTAGACCCGCCCATTTACTAAACGACCCAGACCCTTTTACTAAATGGGCGGGTCCGGGTCAGGTCCAAGTCAACCCATCAAAACTATTTATAAATGGGTTCAGGTCTAGTAGAGGGAGATCCACCTAGACCCATTTATAAATGAGCCGGGTGTAATGGGTCCGGGTCTGGATCAACTATGCAAGCATTTTTACAAGGCTTTAAACCGGGTTTGGATGGGTCTAGGCTTGACGGGTCCCTTGAAACATAGGCCAAACCCGGTTCGGGTCAGGTCAGGTCGGGCCTAATATAAAGGAAACCAGACCCAGACCCATTTAGCAACTTACCCGTACCATTTAACAAATGGGTCGGGTCTGGGCTGGGTCTAAATGGATTGGATCCGGGTACCCCATCGGGTCCGCTGGCCCATTTACTGCCCTAGCCTCACCAAGATGAACTGTTCAGATGGACCAAACACGCAGGTGGGATCATTTAACAAAAGGAGACCATCCAACACACCTGATTGATTGCCCACAAAGGGACGATCGGATGGACATCCCTAATTCCCCATACCACACGTTTACCACATTGGCCATTTTAGTTCAGACCGTCCAGAATCCAGATTGTCCATTTTACTTAGAATAGCGCTAGTGCACCTACGGAGTTATTTTCATAAATATGTGGAGAGCCACCAGCAGATTGATTATCAGTCCATTAATTACGCTGCCTTGTGTTGACAATTGAACCCAATAATCATGGTAAACCCAACTCAAGTAGGCAACATCATGGGAAATAGCTGAGATGGAACACCCACCTTTATTTTTGTGTATGGCCCACCGTAATATTTGTATGCCATATTATCCATTAATCTAGTGCCTCATCAGGACGAAGGAAATACAAAAATCACAGTATTCCAAAATTCAGATAGGCCATACATGTGAATTTAGAAGTTTTAGACATACTTTTCTGAGTGGCATGGCGCCTGAGTGTTGCACCAACGTCATTTTTGAGATCAAGGCCGACAATGGGTGGCGTGCCCGAAAGATACGGTGAATTCCTTGAAAACTTGTTTTCCCGTATTAGAGGAAGCAACACTTTGGATACCTTAACTTAGGTACACGTACAGCCTTTTAACTACATGACGTGACATGTTTTTTTTTCTTTTATAAATGGTTGACCCATCTCTGAAGGATTTTTTTATCCATGAATTGCCTGGTAATTTGTCAGCAAAGATATCCCTGATGACTCTACCCAATGGGATTTAATTGGCCATGTGTCAGGTGGGGCCGACACATACCATGTCTGAAAGTTGTTCAGTTAACTGGGCCATACTCCGTAGGACAACTTTTATACATGCTTTGGATGGCCCTTCTGTGACATTGGCATGTTGACGTAGGATGAAGATCAAGCACATTTCTATTATACAAGGACCGAAAAAGCTCAAAGAAAATTCGACAAAACTCAATAAAGTTTAACTGATAGATCAGTTGAATCGATCGATTAAAATTTCTATAGAAATTTCAGTTTGGTTGCTAGATAGCTTCTACCAATTTAAATAGGTCAAAATTGAGCTTCGACAAGTCAAAATTCATTTTGACAGGTTAGAGATTAGGTTGACACGTCGATGCTCAGATCAACGGATTTGTGGGGAAAGTTATGAAAATTTTTGAACTTGTGTGATTTCTTTCCTATTTTGTTTAAGACTCTTTTAATGCATTCCTAGAATTTTGTTTAGGGTTATATAAGGTTGTTAGGACTCATTTTTAATGGATGCAATCTTTCCAATTATTCAATCAGAATTTGATTTTTTATCGATTCTCATCTCGTGGATTCGGAATTTCTCTTGTGGATTAAATTGAGATTTCTCTTGGGGATTCAAGGTAGTTATCCCTTTGAGGAAGATGATGATCGACCTCATCACGTCCCTCTCTACGTCAATTGATATCAAAGTAAGGTTTTCCTTTGGTACGGTGTCTTTTAACGAAGGTTTGGGAAACAATCTTATGGGTGGTGCTTCAGGGAACTATCCTCTCACAACAGTGATTTTCGAGGGGACGCTTGAGACTTTCCAACAAGAGAATCGACAAGCCATGCAAGGGTAATAGGCTTCTTTCGATTGTATAGCGGAGGCCATAGGGCAACTCTCTGTTCATGACAACGATTTGCCTCTAGTGGGTGTTAGAATTCGCGTTTGGGTCGATTGGACAATCGAGCCTTCAGGAAGAAGGTTGATCTTCCTAGCTTCAATGGCCAGTTTCACATCGAAGATTGGCTTTTTGAAGTCAGACTCTTCTTCGATTATGTGGAGATTCCTGAAGAGAAGAAAGTTAAGTTCGTGGCTTACAATTTGAAGGGCGGTGCTTCGGCTTGGTGGGAACAACTTCTGCGCGAGCGAACACGACAGATGAATATGCTAAGCCGCACGTGGCAGCTAATGAAGTGACGACTGTAGGTACAATTTCTATACAATGATGATGATCAGGTACTATTCTAGCAGTCTCAAAATTTTCGGCAAAGTAGTTGATCAATGAGGGATTATGTAGAGAAATCCTATTATTTTTCGACAATCTGGTTGAAATAGAGTCACGACAGGATGCCGGATTCATTAGTGGCATATGTGTGGCCTCAGTGAAGATGGAGAACCAACCCAAAACTTTAAAAGTAGAGGGAAATCTCCCCTAACGGTCCAAGGTTTCATCGAAGAATTGGATGGGTTGGAAGAGAACAATGACTTAGAAAATGGATAAAAAGTACAAGCCACCAATATCTCAGATATAGTATAAAATTCTGAGGAGGTAGAGGAAATCAATACCTCAGTTGTAAAGGAAAATGAGCAAGAGTACGTGAACATCCCAGAAGATGTCAAGCTAGCATTGTAGGAATTTGAAGTGACTGTGCTCGCCAAAATTCTCGACGACTTGTCCCCTATATAGGAGATTGGTCTTTATCAGGTTGAACATGTCTTCAATAGCACAAAGAATCAATCTACCAACCAGTTCTAATATGAAAAGAAGTCGGTGAAGTTTGTTGCAGCGTACCAAAAAGAGGCTAAGAATGCATATCGTGAATTAAGTCCGTTGAAGAAGTTAAATGCATATTATGGCCAACGTTCAAAGAAGAACTCGAGGATGAGTTTTTTTTCAAGTGGAGGAGTCTGATGTAGGATGAGGATCAAGCATCTTTCACTACAAGAAAGTGGGTTTTTATCGACGAAAGTATTACCGACGAAACTTTTTTCGTCGAAAAAAATCATTTTCCCCGACGAAATACCCAAGTCGTCAGTAAAAGTTCCCGCCACCACCAGAATGGTTCCCGCCAAACACTTTTACCGACGAAATCATCATTTCGTCGGTAAAAATAGGTATTACAGACAAAATACTTTGTCGCTAAAAGACCATTGGAAAAAAATGATTTTTTCGACGAACATTTTCGTCGTTAAAAGTCGTGGAGTATTACCGACGAAACTGTTCGTCGATAATAGGCATTTTGAAAATTTTTCCAACAATTCTTGTCCGTCGGTAATGCTGAGCCAAATTCCCGCCTTTTAGGTAAAATTACATCACCGACGAATATTTTCATCCGTAATACTTTTATCGACGAAATGTTTCGCCTGTAAAAAGTTTTGAAATGACTATTACCGATGAAAAGTTTCGTCGGTAATAACCTTATGTTTTAAGTCACCCAACTCCCCCGATTGCCCTCATTTCTCTCTCTCTCTCTCTCTCTCTCTCTCTCTCTCTCCCTTAAGCGCGTGGCCCAACCAACGTCCGTCGTCCGTCGTCCATCACCGGCGTCGGCCACCCACCTCAACCTTCCTCTCTCGCCTCCGACGTCTGTCGTCCGTCACCGGCGCGGCCCACCCACCTCAGCCGACCACCCCCGTCACCGGCCTCTGTACGCCGCAGCTGCCAATCCTCTGATAACCCTATCTCCCTTCCTTCTGATGTCGAATCCTCTCACTCTCTCTCTCTCTATCCTCATTGTTGATTGTGGGGCCTACTGTCAAAATCTAATGCATGTGGGTCCCATCGTCGCTGTCCATTGCATATGGGTCCCACCATCGCTGTCCATTGCATGTGGGGTCCGCCTTAGCTGTCCACTATTTGGTGGGGCCCACTGATTTAGTAAATCCCTAATGAAGGATTTCAAAATTAAAATCCCCTAATTAGGGATTTCGAAATTAAAATCCCGATTTTAAATTTTAAATTTCAAATTTGTGATTTAGAAATAAAAAAAATGAAATACCTAATTGTGGGGCCCGCCGTCGCTGTCCACTGGCTGTGGGGCCCACGTTGTTGTCCACTGCCTGTGGGGCCCACCGTCGTTGTCCACTGTTTTGGATCAAGTATATATTTGTGTGGAGTAAACTATGTGGGGCCCACAGTGATTTACGTATTTTATACACTCCGTCCATCCATCTTAGCAGGAAATTTTAGGTATGGTGCCCAAAAATGAAGCATATCAAAATGTAAAGTGGACCACACCACAAGTGTGAACTGAATGTCTATCATTGAAAAATTCTTGGAGGACATAGAAGTTTTGGATCAAGCTAGTATTTGTGTTTTCCCTTCATCCATATACATGTGATCTTATGAACAGGTTGGATGACAAATAAAGATCACTGTAGGGCCTGGGAATGGTGGAAATCATTATTCCCACTGTTTCCCATGGCATGGTCCACTTGAGATTTGGATATGCTTAAATTTTGGGCTCAACCACTAAAATGAGCTGAGAAAACATAAGGACGGAATAGATAAATCACATACATTCTAGGCAGGCTCAACTGAGTTTACTCTACATGATAAGAGCGTGCCGAGTTACTCCGCACGCAATCCGATTCCCATGGTAGGCCCCATACATACTTATTTGATCAGAAAATAGTCATTACGTATTTGATTAGACTTGATTCATGGTGTTGATGATTCTGTCATTTTCATGTGCTTGTGTATCTGGAATTGATGGAGCAAACCCGGATGTGCGTCGGAGCTACCCGTGGTTGATTTATATGGATGTATATTGTGGATGTATTTGGCTTATTATTAATAGTTATTTTTTGTCCACAAATGGTAGTATAATAGAATTAGTTAGCCCATTTGGAGATTTCTATATTGCCGAGCATAGATAAAGTGTGTTTTGGAGGTATAGAAATCAGCCAAATTGTCCTGTTGGACAGTCCAAGGTTGGATAGATTGGAATGTTCTCGTTGTTTGTCATTTACATGCTCTGTCATTAGTTTCGTGTGGTAACTCTCCTATTCTCTCTGGATATGTTTCTTATGTTTAATTCCATTGTCAATTTAATCCACACAATGTGCGGATAGTTGACGTGGAAATGAAATGTAAGATAAATATATCTGGAGAGATAGGGGGAGACGCTATCGAAATTTAGGCTTGGGCATTTAAATGGAAATAATGATAGCATTTCAATCTATCCATCCTTGGATGGGCGACTAATTTTATTATATTATCATTTAGTGGCAAATTAGATGACGAACATGATACTTGTGATTAAGAGTAGTTGATTAATATTGATGTTGAGCGGGGGTCCCTGGAAGGTGGGAACCGCTGTTGTGACCATGCTGAAGCTGTCCTGTTCCTATGGACAGCAATATGGGTGGCCTGGCCATTTGGACAGGCCCGTGTTTATGTATTAGCTCGAAATTAATGGAGCAGACCCGGATGTGCGTCGGAGCTATCCGGGTGTTGAGCGAGGGTCCCTGAAAGGTGGGAACCGCGGTTATGACCATTATGAAGCTGTCTATTTCCTATGGACAGCAATATGGGTGGCCTGGCCATTTGGACAGACCTCTGTTTATGTACTAGCTCGAAATTAATGGAGCAGACCCAGATGTGCGTCGGAGCTATCCGAGTGTTGAACAGGGGTCCCTGGAAGGTGGGAACCGCTGTTATGACCATGATGAAGCTGTCCATTTCCTATGGACAGTAATATGGGTGGCCTGACCATTTGGACAGGCCCGTGTTTATGTATTAGCTCGAAATTAATGGAGCAGACCCGGATGTGCATCGGAGCTATCCGGGTGTTGAGCGGGGGTCCCTGGAAGGTGGGAACCGCTGTTATGACCATGATGAAGCTGTCCATTTCCTATGGACAACAATATGGGTGGCCTGGCCATTTGGACAGGCCCGTGTTTATGTATTAGCTCGAAATTAATGGAGCAGACCCGGATGTGCGTCGAAGCTATCCGGGTGTTGAGCGGGGGTCCCTAGAAGGTGGGAACCGTTGTTATGACTATGATGAAGCTGTCCATTTTCTATGGACAGCAATATGGGTGGCCTGGCCATTTGGACAGGCCCGCTTTGTGTGGAGTAGACCCGGATGTGCATCAGAGCTATCCTTGAGTTGGTTGAGTCTCCAAGACTTACACCCTAAACCCGAAACCCTAAACCTAAAACTAAAACCTATAAGCTACGGCTAAACCGAAACCTAAACTCAATCCATCTAACTGTAAACCTAGACCCAAACTCGAAAACCTAACCCTAAACCCGATCCCGAACCCGAAACTGTAAACCTATGTCTAAACCTAATCCTAATCTCAAATCACCTAAACTAAACCTACACCTATTCCTAAATCCATTCACCTAACCTAAACTTAGACCCAAACACGAAAACCTAACCCTAAACCCGATCCGGAACCCGAATTGCTAAACCTACGCCTAAACCTAATCCTAAACTGAAATCACCTAACCTAAACCTACACATATTCCTAAATCCATTCACCTAACCTAAACTTAGACCCAAACACGAAAATGCGACCCTAAACCCGATCCCGAACCCAAATATCTCAACCTAGGCCTAAACCTAATCCTAAACTCAAATCACCTAAACTAAACATACACCTATTCCTAAATACATTCACCTAACCTAAACCTAGACCCAAACTCGAAAATCATACCTTAAACCCGATCTCGAACCCGAAATGCCTAAACGTACATTTATATTCTGTACGTGATGATAGATGAAGATATTGTGCGTTAGCAACTCTGTGGATGCGTCTGATGCGCTCTACTCACTGGCATGTGGCCCTGATAGACGTGTATCTAGATATACAGGTTATATTGTAAACGGGATTCGGTTCCATACTGAGGAGCGTGAGAAATATAGGACCACACAAAATAGTGGGGTGGTTATAAAGGGAACACATGAGGAGGTAGAAATTGATTTTTATGGCGTTTTGACGGATATTATTGAGCTGGGTTATTGTATGAGAAAGCGGGTGTACTTATTTAAATGTGATTGGTGGGACATTGGAAATAAAAAGTTGGGAATACAGACTGATGACTACTTCACGAGCGTAAATTTATCTCGGAAGTGGTTTAAAGATGACCCATTTATCATAGCCGGCCAAGCCGAACAAGTATTCTACCTCGCTGACATCAAGTTAGGCGGCTCTTGGCACGTGGTACAGAAAATAAAGCCCAAGAACATATTTGACATTCCCGAACTAGACGTTGAAGATAACGATGAAGGGAGTAATGGAACGTCGTCAGTTGAACAAGCATATCAAGAAGACATGCCATCTTCGGATAGAGGGAATGATCCAAATGTTAATATTGATGTGGTGCAATCGAATAGAGATGATGTGCCACCTGATCATGTTGATACCTCAATCATAAATGACATTGTTAGAGATGATAGCGCGTTCATGGATGACAACGTTGCAGACGATGAAGAGAAAATTCTGACCAGCGATAGTGATGGTGAAGAAGAAAGAGTCCTAAGCGATAATGATTCAGACGGCGATTATTAAATGTATACAAGATTTACATGTCATTTTCAATTCGATTAATTTGATTATTACATGTATATATGTTTTACAAGTCATGATTTATTTCCTGAATTGACTTGTTTATAATCTACATTTACAGTTAAGTCACTTTATGATCATGTCCTCCACAAACTGGAACGTAGCGGAAGCACGCAGCATACTTCATCAGCTGTTGCGGATGGACTTTCCGGCCCTATATTCTTCTGGTAGGGCTAGAGAGATACCCGGTCTGATCGATAAATGTAGGGAGGAAGACGATGACTCAGATGAAAGATTATACAATCTCAAAGAAATTCCTGATCTGATGGAGGAATATAACCACGGAAAACATCGTATGGAAGATGCGACATTGTCACTTGCACATATGAACGGAGTCCCGAGAGATCAGATTTCTCCTATTGTGACTGACATGTTGGCTCTAACAATGTCGAGTGCTTCATACACCTTGACATATACATCTGCAGTGTACGATAACTTATGCAGGGAGTATTTCGGATAGTTGATCCGAAGTTGATTTGTATTACAATGAAATATATGTATTTAATATAGAATGACAATGTGTAATGGATTTTTCAACTTTTATATTCTGTTTATGGTTTTATTATATTCTGCTTGCATTATAGTGTAATGGTCTAATCATATTTTATCATCTCTCTAAGCACAAGCACAAATTCACTCTACAATGATGTTCATAAACTTGCATTGACATTGTTTAAATTTATAAGTTTGTATTTCAGATATATTTTGTCATGGCACCAGGTGGGAGATCAGGTCGTTCGTGCACTGGATCTACCCCTTCCACCCGTGATGCGACGCAGACAGCATCGACGTCGCACAGTGCATCACAGTCATTTGATCCTTCGGTTCAGCATACACCGGGCACTGCTTGTAAGTCTAGACATTTATTTAGTGATTTCTGTTTATATTGTTACTTACATATATCTTTTCGCAACAGTATCTTCTACCAGCCGACGAGGACGTGGACCCACGAGTGGGTTAGTTTTAGAGCGACTTACGCGTGAGGGTAGGGTGGCGGTAGAGTTCCCACAGGACTGCCTTAGACCTGTTGGGGACAGTGCCAGACTATTTACATCTGAGGTCGGTGTCCTATGCCGATCTCTAATCCCCGCCACCACCCCCCGTTGTACTGACGTGACAGATGATGTGCGACAACTCATCCGTCAGCGCCTTCAGGTAAAGTTTAGTAAATTAAAATTTTCTTTTGTAAAAGTTCATTTACGGTTAAGTCCTATTTTTAATAAGTTTATTGCCTTAATTTATTATTTACGAAATTGCAGGATAAATTTGACTTCGATTTGCATGTTTCTTACATTTCTCATGCCGTCGACGACATGATCAGAAAGCGGTCCAAGGATACCGCGGAGAGTTACACCAGCGGTATAAGTGGTGTAGAACGCACGATGAAGCCGTACTGTCCGCACCGCCCTCACGTTACTACAGACGACTAATAGATACTCTGCGAGAGATTTTCATCGGAGGCTTTTCAGGTAATATTTACAAATTTACGATATCTTAAGGTAACAATTAAATTCGCAATTAAATTCGCAATTAATAGCAATGTATTTTGTATAATGTGGTCAGAAGATGAGTAGAATAAATTCTGCAAACAGAGAAAAGTTACAAGTGAACCACGTAGCTGGCTCAAAGTCATTTGTACGACATCGTTATGACATGGTAAGAAATTATTGTTGATTATTAAGTTAATATATTATTTTGATTGGCATTTATTATCAGTCTTCTTTCCTTTCGATTGCGCAGCGAGATTCCGTCACCGGCCAAGAGCCTGGACCAGCAGACCTCTACAGAGGAACTCACTGTCGGCAGGCGACGGGATCTTGGGTTCATCCTAGAGCCAGTGAGCATTGGGTAAAAATATTTACTTTGTAAAATTTAATTGCGCATTGATTGATAATAATGTCATTCATGTTATTTTTTTATAAAATTTCATATGTTTTCATTACAGGCGGCGATGGACACCATACGCAGTCAGCCCACTCCCGATGGTAGTCAGCGGAGTGAGCCAGAAATCCTGAGCGAGGTGCTTGGCACCCGTTCTGGATATGTGCGTGGGCTTGGCCATGGTGCCAAGTTCATGGCACAAACTAGAGGTGGCTCCAGCAGATCCGTAGCTGGTGAGAGCGCTATACGCCGAGCTGATATCGCAGAGAGAGAGAGAGGTTCAGCAGCTACGGGTCGTCGTCGATGAGATTAAAGAGCAGCTGGAGAGGCAGAGAGAGGATGAGCAGAGGCGTAGGGAGGAGGAGGAGGAGGAGAGGCGATGGGAGGAGGAGCAGAGGCGACGGGAGGAGCATGAGAGGAGGATCGAGGAGTTGCGGCAGGAGCGGTAGGACCATAAGCAACGGATGCAGGAGATGTTTCAGGCTCTCGCTGTACGCTTTGGCGCCGATGCCCCGCCACCTCCGTCTTCATGTTCGTGATCATTTTTTTTAATATACGACTTTTAACTTATATGTATTTGTGTGTGGATGAATATTGCTTGTTTGTGGATATGGAATGGATTATTCGTGTATGGATGGTATAGTTTCTGTTTATTAGTATGTATGTGGATGTGAATAGGAGAAAAATGTATAGGTTTCTTTACAGGTGTATATCAGGAATTTTCCTGAATTTTGAAAACAAATGGAATCGGGATAGGAAATACTATTACCGAAGAAATTGTTCGTATGTAAAAAACATGGAAAAATTTTTTACCGATGAAATTTTTCGTGGGTAATAAAATTGTGAAACTTTTACCGACGAAATTTTTCGTTGGTAATAAACTCGTGAAACTTTTACCGACGAAATTTTTCGTGGTTAATAAACTTGTAAAAACTTTTACCAACGAAATTTTTCGTGGGTAATAAACGTAAAACTTTTACCGACGATGTTAGCCGGGAAATATTTCGTAGGGAAAAACATTTCCCGACGAAATGTTACTGAAAACCGACGAATTATTTCGTCGGTAAAAATGAAATTTCTTGTATTGTTTCTAACACACATGGACCGAAAAAAGCTCAAAGAAAAGTCAACAAAACTCAATAAAGTTCAACCGGTTGACCAATCAACATTCATACAAAAATTCTAGTTTGATAGTTGGATAGATTTTGCCAGCTTAGGCAGGTTGATATTGAGCTTCAACAGGTCGAAATCCATTTAGATAGGTCGAAGATCGGGTCGATGCTCAGATTAACGAATTTGCGAAAAGTCGCGAAATTTTTTGAACTTGCGTGATTTCATTACTATTTTATTTATGACTCTCTTAATGTATTTTTAGGGCTTTGTTTAGGGTTATATAAGGTTGTTAGGACTCATTTTTAATGGATGCAATCTCTCATAATATTCAATCAAAATTTAATTTTTATCAACTCTCATCTCGTGGATTTGAGATTTCTCTTGTGAATTCAAGGTAGTTATCCCTTATAGGACAATGGTAATCAACCTCATCACGCCCTCCCCTGCATCACATGTGGCCCAGTCAAATCTTACCATATCAGGTTTCCAGTGATATCCTTGGTGATTCAGTCACAGGAAAATCTGGGTTTTTTTTTTGGAAGACTCCAACTCTAGTGGTCTTGTGGGCTACTTGCCTTTTAAACAGAATCCTTTATAACAAGTGGATGTGCATAATGCCCTCTTACACAACACTCTTTAGGAAAAGCTTACACACGACGACTTCTTGGTTTTGTAAATTTTCAACTCTCAAATCATGTGTGCCGAGCATAAAAATCTATTTACGGTCTTAAATGGGCCTATGAGCTTAGTTTGAAAGCTTCACAAACTATTTACTGAAATTGGCCTTCATTGAGTTACACACTGATCTGCCTCTCGTTGTATTCATTAGACAAATTCACACGTTACTATTCTCTTGATACATGTTATTGATATCATCATTATAAGCAATGACTCATCCTTGTCCTTCATTTCTGCATTGGACAATTCATTTATTATGTAAGACTTAGGTCCTCTCTATTACTTTCTTAGCCATCTCCTACTCCCTGAAATATTTGGTATCAAATGGGAAAAATTTAAAACAGACCTCATTCCCTCAACCTGAAATTCTTGCATACCTTTCCAGAGGGTAACTCAATTGCAGATGTGCTAGCTAGAATGGCTAGATCTCATTCCCTCAACCTGAAATTCTTGCATACCTTTCCAGAGGGTAACTCAATTGCAAATGTGCTAGCTAGAATGGCTAGTGAAGGATATATGCCCCAACAAGTTGTATTACAATAGGTCGGAGCTGCCAAGACTTATTAGGGGCTCCGTAGTGTTGGACAATGCAGGCATTGGGGCGGTCAAAATTAGATAAAAAGCATATTTGGGGTTATAGTTCTTAAGGGCTCTGTTCTTGGTTTTTGGTTTTGTTGGGTCGGCTTGTATATGAGTTCATATGATAGGTGGAGCTCCCGTTTGGGGGGTCCTCCCTAATGTAATTTATTTCCTTGAAATAAAATCCCCTTTAAAAAAAGAAGTCTTTCAGGAATCAAAATCATACTCCTCTCCAACTATCAACCGACAGAAACTTGTGTAGAAAAATGCATCCCCTCTTCATTATGTTATTCAATATTGTAGTATAGTCAGTGCTCTCTAATATCTCACATAACTCAGCCAAATCTCTTCTATGTAGTCAACCAAACTTGCCAATTTATACCTCAACTGATGACCACTTGACAGTGGTAAGGTACATCCTACAATACACAGCACCCTTACTCATGGTACTCATATCTCAACACGAAATCAAAGTATTGGTCCCTAACTCATATGCTTTTGCTAAGTTCTTTTAAATTCAAACTTTTTCCAAAGACCTTCATATTTACCTACCCAGACTGCGACCTGTACCTGACCCGGCCCATAGCAACTGGAGGTGCTGTCATGGTGTCTTCAAACTGAGACCTGCTGGTTGTCAAACTCGGACACAACCAGCAAGGTAACAGGCTGTTGACGAACAAAACATGTTGAGGCCAATTACCATTACATTAAGAAGAAAATTGTACAAAAGCATCTAAATTAATATTCACTATGTGTCATTTCAATATCAGATTATTGATATCTTCACCTAAAAATCTGCTATATATAATTTCAATATCAAATTGTTGATATCTTCACCACAACGAGATCTCATACAACTCACAGAATCCCCACAATCACGGATACCTTGTAATTTACAGTAAATAGATTCCCAAAAATCTTGACAAAATCATTTGCTCCTGATCATAAAAATCATTTGTGTAAAGCTATGAAATTCTGAATATAATACTTTTATTTATATATTCCATCTAATCACGAGGCGAGTTATACAATGCGTGCAAACAATATTAGCATCAAACAATATTTTGTAGTTAGGGCTGTCAATGGGCCGGGCCTGGGTAAGTCTCGGCCCGATTTTGAACTGTTTCGGGCTGTACAGTGTGGCCTGCACTATTCAAATTTCTAAATTTTTAGACCCGAGCCCGGCCCATTGACACCCCTATTTGTAGCGGTAGAATCACTCCTGTTAATTAGGGCTGTTGATACTTTTACACAGGCCCGGCCCAGCCCTAAACAGTTCAAAATCCGGGCCTAAGAGTTAAGGTAGGGTGCCCAGAATACTCATTGGATGTACGCACCGTAAACATCCCCTGCCTAAAAGATCAGACTGGTCCACTCATCAGGAGAGCCACATGGAAATGGACGGTTAAAGAATGGCTCATGTAATGAGATGGGGCAGCATCACTTGTCGGAAGAAGCCCCAACGTTGATCTCACTCAAACCCGATTCGGACGTGCTGACTTCGATACCGTGTGTACCTGGCTAAGCTTTTTCTGCCCCACATGACGTGCTGACTTCGATACCGTGGGATTGAACGCCCACCATTCAAAAACTCCTTGGGCCACATAAGTTTATATTTGTTTTGTTTCCTTATTTCGTGTCTTTGTTAACTTATAAACAGGTTGGATCTCAAATAAACATCATGGTGGGCCCTAGGAAGGTTTCAATGGTGGGCATCACTGTCCACACTGTTTTCTGTGGTGGGGTCCACCTGAAATTTGGATCTGCTGCATTCTCTGTCTGGATGGATGGTCACTGGGCGATCAGCGTCCGTAACCATGTCAGCAGGCGATCAGCGTCCGTGAACACTGAAAAGATGCCGGCCACTCAAGTAGACAACGTCGTACTCGAATCTGTCGGGCTTATTTGAGATTTTACAGGAGCGTCATGTGACTGAACAGTTAAATAACCTGGACCGTATATCAGCTGGGCCTCTTGGTGGGTGGAGCCAGTCATGAATTCTCAGAAATGGTAGAATTCTTGCCAAGGTCATGTATTAATGATCGGCTCAGATGGGTATGTACGGTTGGTTTGAGTTTACATAGTGGACATCTATCACTGAGTTAGACCAGCTGATGGGTTCAGACTGCGTTCCCCCCTTCTCTCTTGGGAAACCGGTGGAAGCACATAGGAGAATTAAACTATCACCACAAAAGCTTGTACACAATCAACATACTGAGGCAATTCAAAATTATTTTTTTTTAATGTGGAAAAAAAAATAATGGCACAAAACCATACTAACACTCACTACAAGAATTTCTCCTTTTACCAAGGAAATATTTCCTGGGTAAAAGTTATAATTTCCTAGGTAAATGTCATTATTGACGAAACTTTTCGTTGTTGGTTTCGTCGAAATATCACGCTGGGCAAAAACAATTACCCACGTAAAGTTTTTTTTTGCCGGTAAAAAGTCGACTTTTACCGACGAATAATTGCGTTGGTAAAAGTCCAGAATTTGGTGGCTATATGTTCAGTTCGTCGGTGATTTATGAACGTTTTCTGAGGAAACAAGGACTATTAGCGAGGAAAGTTCCTTGGTAAAGGTAATAGAATTGCTGACGAAAGATTTCCTTGAAAAGGTACTGTTATTACCAACGAAAAAGTTCCTTGGAAAAGGTAGATGGTAGTACAATCACCAACGACTATTTCGTTGCAAAATGTGCTATTGCCAACACAATATTTCCTGGGAAAAGTATTACTAACAATATTTCACCAGCATACATAATTTTTTTTTTCTTTAAACATACAATTCACGGCCACTTGTTGAAGCATTGAATATCTCAATCACCTAATAAAACATCCAATTCGTATACCAATCAAAATAACCATTCCAACATATAATATAATAGTGTTTGAATAGAAATCCGAATGTAAATCCCACCAGTAAATAGAACCAATAAAAAAAAAAAACCATCAGCACGAACATCCCCACTGTCACCAACAAACAGTCTGCAAAATAGAACAAAAAACAATATTAATTATTAATAAATTATAAATAAAATATGCAGTTAGGTGATCATTTATCTTTTTCTAATCACATCATGAAATCTTAAAAATACAACTTGAATTGAAGATACTTTAAAAAAGTTGTCTTTAAGTTGAATTCAAATCTTAACTACCATTATCGATAATCATAATATATACAAGTCAAAATGAGCACAACCATCCATAAAACATTACCACAATCATAAACGTTGCTAATGCACATGTTACCCCGTACTAGCGTGGTTGACAGGGGCAATATCGAAGCCATCCATTAGGTGGTGGTGACCATGTAGATGCTCTCCCAAAATTAAACGTATTCCATTCAAAAGGTGGGCCACCATTTCAAAAATAGATGTATAGTTAAACAAACTTCACCAAAAAAAATTGGCCATAAATTTGTTTTGTAAACTATCACCCAACTGACGGGTGGACCAAGTTGATTCTTGGGCATGAGCATCCAAATGATGGTAGGCATATGATAAATTGAATAGATATAGTACCAATGTGCCAGGCTGGCACATGAGGTGGCATGTGCTTTAGCAACCTTGAGCACGTGTGGGGGTAGCATAGCTCATCATACCTTTCTGTCTCCATTTCCCATAAGGGAGCAAGAAGCCGCTACTAGTACTACCACTATACAGCTACCCTAACTGTAGATACAAGTTGATCCCCAAACACACATCCAGCAAAACTGCCTCATATACTCAAAACAGCTCTTTAAAGCAAACAAAAGAATCATAAACAAGAGTATCTTACCTTGGTCATCGAGATCAAAGGCCTCGTTGTAGATGTAAACATATGAGAGATCAAAGAAATAAATAATCCAGATGGAATGCTCCTCAGTTACGAGGCCCAGCTCCAAAGTGAAATCTCTTTGCATGCTTGTCATTGAAGGCATATTCCAATGGCAGAGGCCCCAGTGGAGAATCTACGCAACAGACCAATAAACTAGGAAAGTATGATGAAATAGAGACGCCGGCCCATAACATGACAGATGCTTGATGAATTTTATGTTGAGACTATCTGCTTACCCACGTGACAACACACAAATGGGTAAACTCATCGGAAGAAGCTGCCCTCTATACTAAAATTTCAGCCATGCGACCATAACCTACAGACTTCAGAGTAGCACTGTTTAAGTCAGAAAAATTATGAGACAAATGAACCATATTGATTTAAAAGGAAATCTTTTCTTTTCTAAAATGCTTGGTCAAATAAATACGAATCTCTACCAGCATTCTACTCATAAAAAGAAGTATCTAACAACATTTTCTTGTCTAGAATAAGCCATAAACTAGGGTAAACCAAAAATAAATAAATAAGCAAATGGAAAAATATTTTGATAATGTCTTGTAAGGAAGAAAAAATCAGCAGCAAGTTTCTTATATAATTATTAATTACAGAATAGATTCCAAAAAGAACAAAAAAAAAAAAAAAAGAAGAATTGAAGTCTTACTGGAGAGTTTTTTTTTATCTCCTGGAGAAATTCAGAAAGTGCAGAGTCAGCCTACTGCCGTATTTCATGGCTGGAATCGCTTAACAAACCTGAACATTTGATGCCCTATGAGTTTTCATGTAAATTCAAGTCACAATACAAGATATAGCTTAAAGGAGTTTGTTATTTGTCACTAAGGTATGGTTACCATCAAGAAAATCTGGAAGAAAACCAAGCATATCAATATCAAGAACACTGTCCAGTACAGTGATCCATCCCACAAAAAAATTGGACATAGGGATTCAGAACATTCGTGCGCTCCCTTAGCAGTGGTATAAATCCTTCGATGCTGGAAAAAAAAAATGAAGACAGTAAAGTCCTAGAACCATATTTCTCCAATTTCTTTTTCCTTTATGCTGAAAATTCAATCTATAAATTCAAATTGGAAGTTACGAGGATAGATTGTGCACCTGAACTGATCACTTTCAGTAACAATATCCTGGTTATTAGTTGAAAATATTAAATTATGCAAGTACATATCATTGATTGGCACAACCCAACATAAGAGTTAACTGAAAGTGCACTGATGGCAAACCTTCACAAGCCGGTCTAAAAGATGAGCAACACTCTGCACATTCACTTCTGAATCTGCTGAAAGCTTACAAAGGGCCGGCACACGTGTCTGATCAGAGCTTTCCATCAGAAGGGCTAGATCTTCTGGCCTTACAACCAGGCCATTAAACTCCTCTGGTGACCATAGCAAACAGAACAAATGGGCGAGCTAGAACACTAATTTATCTCACGAACGTGAGCCATATTGACATGCATACCTAAAGTGCCCAACAGCCATATAATACCCATCTGCACCAGCTTTCAACCATCTCCAAATAAAACTAGCCGAGCAACCATCCATCATCAGCATACGACCCTCAACAACCATCAATGCATTGAATTGGACTTTAATGTTTGGGTGGTAATTAGAGAATTCTCACAAACCACAAGCATGCACAGAAACAGAATGTATAGGTAAGAAGCTCAACATTTTTATTAACAAAGGAGAAGTTTCCCTTTACATTCACATGCATACACAAGTGATGGAGACTAAATCTGGACACATGATCTAGAATCAATTTTCATTCCAAAGCATTGCTGTAAATGTAAAGTATTACTATAAATTACTTATGCATTTCTCCTTCAAAATATGCACCAATAGCCCATAGTGGGAGATGGTTTCAACATAATGCAGGTGGGGCAATGGACACACATTATTGGTGCACCAATCAGATTTAGATAGCATTCACAACACTAACAAAAAAAAAAAAAAAAAATACATCATGTGGTGATACTATAAGATTGGTAGAAATATGTGCATGATTTTAAATAATCCTATAAAAGCTTCAAAATGCAAAGAACTGTAAATCCAACCAAAATAGAGATGAGCATGTGTGGTCCTTCCTCTAGATGTCAGCCCATGAAATAAGTGGGGTACTGGTGGACTGCACCAAAACAATAAACCGGATACAATTAACAAGTTCTGAATGGAGAATCGTATCCATATTAAGTCATATATCCCAATTCCCATTACATGTTCATTTCAACATCCATCCATCATTGGCATCAAAGCTTTAGTAGAAATTGCATTAGCAATTAAGAAATGATAGTTAACAGAAAGGCATGGTGAGCCATTATCTTAGATTTCTAAAGCATTGAATAGGAAAAGCTCAATACAATCAGAAAACAAATGTCTTCTTGGGGACTGGCATTAGAAGAGAACGCGAAACAAAACATAGTTTTATTTTGGATAAAGGAAACCTAAAATTTAGATACAGAAAACTAATGAGGAGATGTGGATTTCTGGTTAACATCTCTGTAGGTAATCAAGATAATTATAACTTGTACCTCAGAGAAAGTGGTTCTCTGAATAGCCCAGTACAACAGAAAATCAGGCTACCACAACTTCCGACAAATAAGACACAATCACTCAACAAATCCACCTAAAATCGAAAAAAAAAAAAAAAAAAAAACCAAAACTAAACAAAACAAAAAGCCTCAAAAAACAAAGATAGCATATGAAATTAATGGATGATAGAAATCAGATCATTTTCACCTGTGGTGGTTCCATGGGATAATGCTCATGAAGACTTGTAGTTAGTAGGATTCGTTTGAGTAGAGAGTCCTTGGAGCACCATTGAATTCCATAATCCGTCTTCAATATAAGAAATATATATAATGAGAAAAATTCAAACGTAAAAAAAGAAAAAGAAAAAGAAAATAGTAGAGGTAAAAATCAGGTGGTTAATCGGACCACCTGAAATTGTAGTCCATAGTGGGGCTCATCACCATCACTTGAACCAATATTTACAAAATCCAATATTCAAAAGTTACACAATCTATAGAAAAAGGCCCTTTGCATTTTAACAAACAACTCCTCTGCATGTTTTTCTATACTAAGAGTTGAGACAAAAAAAATCCATCACCAGTCCCTAGCTTCAGAAACCCCAACAGTTTGAAGATCTGGCACACCAAAACCCATCGTTGACACCAATCTCAACCCGACCCACCACCAGGTCCGGCAGCACCGCACCAAACCCTATCCGCAGCCTCTAAATCCAACTCCGGTCGCAAGCCCCAAATCCCTAACCCTTTTCTCGTTGCAAACCCAGATCCCACCCCTGCCATCTTCACTCTCCCCTTGTAGTTGCTGCCGCTGCCATCTCTATTTCACCATCGCCAAACCCAAACTCTTATTGCTGCATTTCCAACCCACCATCTCCAATCTCCAGAAACCCATTTACTCGATACGGATTTCGCGTTTGTTGAAAATCATCTCCAATCTCCACAAATCCCTTTACTCGACAGAGTGAAACCTAATTTACGCAAAACGTACGCCTAGAATCCAGAATGATATGGATATGAGGAGAGAGGGAGAGAGAGAGAGAGAGAGAGAGAGAGAGAGAGAGAGAGAGAGAGATGGGGGGAGAGACGGCGAATCGCGTTTGCTATGGTTTTGACAGAGAGGTTTTGTTTTTTGCACGGTGGAAGGGGATATAGAAGCTTGTAGAGCGGAAGACTTTTGGCCCTTCTGGTGGCTGCGGGCGAGCGAGCGAAGAAAAAAAGGGATAACCAAGGACGGAGCTAAAGGCGGACAATCTCGTAAGGGGCTCTATGGGCCCACCGAGATGTATTTGGTTCATCCATGCCGTCCATTAGTTTTAACGGTTGGTCTTAGGACATAATACCAAAAAGGCATATTGAAGGCCGAAGTGGACCACACCACAAATTTTCAACGGTAGGCACTTTATCAAAAGTGACCTTTTACCTAGAAAAATTTCCTCGGTAAAAGTTATAAGCTTATTTTTAGCCATCATATTGATCCCCTTCACCTGCAAAATTTGAATTTCGTCGGTATTTATCACTTTTACCAAGGAAAAGTTTCCTTGGTAAAAGATCAGCAGTATTTAGCCACAAACTATGAATTTCATCGGGGAAAGTGTGCTATTACCAAGGAAATTCATTTCCTCGGTAAAAATTTCGTTGGTAAAGGTCACTTTTCTTGTAGTGACTATGAATAAAAGAATTACAAGAGATAATCTATGGCTACAAGCAACGCCCTCAAGAGAAAAACATGCTCTCTCCTTCTCTAAACCCTAATAGACTGGCTAGAGACATATTAGAATACCCTAATTCCAATTATACACCCTTTATATAGTAAGAAAACTGAAAATAGAAACAATTTGTGCAAAATTACATATTAGCGCAAATCACCGACTGCCCATCGGCTGACCGATGCCAAACTGTCGGTCGACCGATGGGAATCCATAGAGAAATCTTCAAAATCAGCGGGTCACTGGACCCCTGTCGGTAGAGCTGAAAAATGAACCGAACCTGTCGGTTGACCGATGGGAGTCCATAGAGAAAACTTCAAAATCGGCGAGTCACTGGACCCCTGTCGGTAGAGCTGAACAACGAACCGAACCGAGTCGAACATGGGCCAGTTTGATTCGGTTTGGTTGCTGACTGGGCTATGTTCGAACAATGTTCGAACGAACATTCAAACAATGGGGCCCTGTTCATGTGCAGTTAAGTTTGGTCCAGTACACGTTCGAACATGTTCAAACATTTTTCATTTCGGACAATTTTTTCAGTTTAAACAATTTCGAACAATTTGTTTTTTTTTTTGTATAAAAATAATTTTGTTTTAGTACATTTTCGCAAATTACAAATCACAAATTATAAGATTTTTAACCAACCAAATCATAAGTCATGACTCTAGACGTGCAGACTGACGAGCAAAGGGATGATCGGAATCGAACGAGCAGTAGCTACAGGCATTTACAAATAAGATATTAAAAATATTAAAAAATTAGAAAATACAAAAGAGAAACTGAGCATGAGGTTTCGTTCGAACCTTTGAAGCTGAACATGTAGACTGAATTGAATGGTGGAATCGGATGGGCGAGCTGTGAGCAAGACTGATGAGTGACGAGCAGAAGGGTGATCAGAATGGTGGAATCGATGGGCGAGCAAGACTGATGAGCAAAGGGATGGTCGGACATCCAATAAGACTGAAGGACGAGCAGAAGATAGGTAGAATCTCGGTCGTTTTAGCTGGCAGAGGTGAAAGGGTGTAAGTGGGAAGGATGAGCAACAGAGGGAGAAGGATGGCCGAACGGGTTAGGGAGGGTAAGGGTTTCGGTTGTTCTTCGGGCAGGGTAAATTTTTTAGGTCCGACTAGGGTCGAGTGAAAATGAGGGATAAAAAAAAAATCTATTTATACTATATATGTCATTCAGACCGAATCGAATCAATTCGAATAGGACAACTTCGAACCGGTAAAACGAACTGAATCGAATCGAACAAAGGTCGGTTTGTGTACGGTTCAAAATATTTTCGAACAACCAAAATCAAGTTCAATCAAGTTTGTTCCACTTTCGAACCGGTTGTTCGGTTCGAATTACAATGCACATAAATAAGAAACTAAACCCTAGGTAAATATCATAATCTTACTCAAACTCAAACTCTTAAAAAACCCTACTTACTATAAATAGTAAACTTACTATTAATAGAAGTCTCTTGATCCTACTAGAACTCATGGTTTTTTACCAAAAATAAAAAGTTTTCAAACGGCCACAACCATGTTGTTCTACTAATTATTCTAAACCCTTATTATGTTGGGAACTAACTCTAAAACCTTACGGATCAAAAGTTATGATCAAATTAAAACTTATTATAAATAGTAAAATTGAAAATAAACTAACCTAATGACCGTCGATTAGGTCATGTTGGGAACTAACTCTAAAACCTTACGGATCAAAAGTCATGATCGAATTAAAACTTATTATAAATAGTAAAATTGAAAATAAACTAGCCTAATGACCGTCGATTAGGTCAAATCTCACGGTTCCGACATGGGCAACCTGACATAGTAGGTTTGGGTGGCTAAAGTAGCTCGAACTACCCCAAAGTCATATATTATATGTCCAGAAACTCATTTCGGATTGCTAAATACGACCGTTTTAAAGTCCTGATGGTCCAGATCACTTCCATCCTCGACCGGTCTTCTTTTGGTTCATCTGGTCCATGTAATCATATGCGACCAGCTCTACATCAGCTACTCACCCTAGCACTAGCCAGGTGTTAAAGCTTCCTGATTCCCATGAGGGCAATCCAAAACTCAAGTGGGCGGCCGGACAGAAAAATTTGAGTAGGAAAATGCCTACGGCTGAAACCTCCCTGGTCCATCGTGATGTTTATGGTCCATCGTGATGTTTATAGGCCATCCATTCCGTTAGGATGAACTGAAAACATACAAATATTAGCCTGGTAAGGTATAAAACTTACGCGACCACAAAACTGTTCCAATTGTGGACATTTAATCTTTACTGTTTTCTGTGTTGTGTGGCCCACTTGAGTTTTGGATCATCCTAGTTTTGGGCTCATTTCTTAATATGATCTGGCCAAATGGATGGATAGGGTGGATTTCTCATAACCATCACGGTGGGCCTCACCTCGGGAAGTTCCCCCGAACCATCCTGGATCGGGCAGTGACTACTCCTCCCGCACCTCTGTATACTAGTCGTGCGGGAAAGGCTCTTTGAGCCCACCATGATGTATGATGTATGTGTTTTATCCGAATTGTTCACTCATTTTGCCAGTTTTATTTTAGGGCATGAGCTCAAAACTGAGACAAAGTCAAATCTCAGGTGGACTACGTTACAGGAAACAGTGATGATTGTACGCCCACCATGGTAACCTTCCTGGAGCGACTAAAGAGTTTTGGATCAAGCTAATATTTGTGTTTTCTCTTCTCGTAGGTCTGTATGATGAGATCAACAGGTTGGATGGCAAATAAAAAGTGCATTGAGCTTCCCTAGCCATAGTTGGTTTATTAAAGCCATTAATCTAAATTCCCATAATATCTCATGCATTGTGGTTAATAAGAAATGCATGAACAAACCACTTTGCAAAAGGAAAGACCAAGGGTTACATAGTTCGGATAAGGGCCCAATTCATGATGAGGCCTTCAGGTGGCTTGAAAGACAAACCATGGCCCTGCGTCTAGTTCCTGAACCCAAAGCTCCATAGTGCTAATTTATCTTGTATCTACTCAGACCATCTATTCTTTTCAGTTCATTTTAGGACATGAACCCTAACAGGAGGAAGATCCAAAACTCAAGTGGGCCATGCGATTGGGGATTGAATGGCCACCATTGAAAACTTAGTAGAGCCACATAAGTGCATTAGGGTTATTTGTGTTTTCCTTCGTCCAGTTGGAAATCACCTTATTAATGGATAGATGGCAACAAAACATCACGGTTGGGTAGGAAGGCTCCAGCTATAGTTGTCTCCATTCCCATTATTTCCTGCAGTATGGCCCACTTGAGTTTTGGATCTCCCTTATGTGTTGAGATCATGTCTTAAAATGAGCTGAAGAAACCGATGGGATGGACTGGATATACACAAACGTCATTTTGGGCCGACGGAGCTTTGATTTACAGAGGAACCTTGTAACTCTGACAGAGTTTGGCTAGTGACCCATTACCAGCCTTGTAACTCTGACAAGGTTTGGCCACTGACCCAGTACCAGCCAAATAGCTGGTGTCAAAGCTCCGTTGGCCTCACCATGATGCATGTGTTCACAATCCATTTATTTTACCATTCTATCTTAGTGCATGAACTCAAAATAGGCAGATCTAAATCACAGGTAAACCACACCACAGGGAAGCATATTTGATTCGACATCCACCATTAAAAACTTTCTAGGGCTATTATAATATTTATTTGCCATCAACTTGATAAAGGTCACACGGACCGGGCCGAAGGAAAACATAAATATCAGCTTGATCCAAAACTTCCATGGCCTCAAAAAGATTTCAATGATAAGCCTTCAATCCTCATTATTTGTTGTGGTGTGATCTATTTGAGATTTGTTTCTTTTTTTCTTTTCACACACACCCCACAGCTCCTCTCATGACCTAACATGATCGGGCAAAACGGATGGACTGAGTGGATTTCTCACAAACATCATGGTAGGGACCCACCCCCACCTAGCTCACTCTCCCAAGAAGTTCTTTGCAGGCAATCCGCGCCCATCGAATTCAAGTCCGTTATCAAGGAAGTGTCGCTTTTTTAATCATGCATCTAACAAATCTGATCATATCACTTAAATCTAATTAAATAATTATGATTAGTTAACTGTAATTACAGTAGACGGCAACCATGCAAATCCATTAATTAAACTGTAACCGACATATCCACAGAGCAGGTAGTACTGACATGACCCGATCGGACCGAAATCATAGGAACGTGTAAAATAAGGTCAAAAAATTGGCGCAGATTCTTGTGAGTACAGGATCATCCAAGTGGTCCGACATCCATGGTGACCAATGAAGAGTGATCCGGATCAGTTGTGTAGACTGGATGTTGTATGATTGATAGATTAAAATGGACATTTGTCTAGATGCACCCATTGCACCATAAGTTGGGATGTTGTGCAGGAAGAGGGCCTGATATTGCATTTCCATGCATGGCACCGTATGGCTGCTCAGATCTGTGTCAAACAAGAGCGGTGCAACTTTCTGCTCTGATATTAGGTCAAACAACCACTTGCTTTAAAAGATTAAGTTGTTAGAGGATGGTGTATCAATGTATATATATTGAGGGACTTAGCACTCCAACAATCCGTTGGCAAACCATCAGATCCAACTTAATCAGCATTCGTTGTAGGAAGAGAGAGAGAGAGAGAGAGTCCTTGCAGTGGAGACTCGGATTGGTGCTGTGGCCCCCACAATGATGTATATGTTTTATCCATGCCGTCTCTCCATTTTTCCATCTCATTCTTCCGGATTATACCCAAAAACGAGGTAGATCCAAATCTCAGGTGGACCACACCATAGAAAACAACGGCGATTGAAAGCCCAACATTAAAAACTCCTGGGTAGAAATGGAAGTTTTGGATCAAACTTATAGTTATGTTTTCCCTTCAACCAGGTCCGTGTGACCTAATCAACAGGCTGGCTGGCAAATAAACATTGCGGTGGGCCTTAGGAAGTTTTAAATGGTGGTTGATCAATCGCTGTTGTTTTCCTATGGTGTGGTCCACCTGAGATTAATTTAGATATACCTCATTTTTAAGCCATGCCCTAAAATAAGCTGAAAAATAGATGAACAGTGTGGATAAAACACATACATCATAGTGGGACTCCCAGAGCACCGACCAGTACTCAAACCTCGATTTATATTGGAGGGGTCACTACCGAATTTGAGTCTACTGCACTACCAAAGTCGTATATCCATGGTGTGGGTCCATTTTTCCAGCCCATTTTAGGAAATAGGCCCAAAATTATGCATATCCAAATCTCAGATGGACCACACCACATAAAAATAGTGTTGATTGAATGCCCACTATTAAAAATTTTCTAAGGTCCACCATAATGTTTATTTTCCTGATGAGGCCTAACAAAGCTGGATGAAGGGAGAAGACAATGGATTAGCTTGATTCAAAACTTTTGTAGTCCACAAAAAGCTTTTAATTGTCATTCATGCATATCCAAATCTCAGATGGACCACACCACATAAAAATAGTGTTGATTGAATGCCCACTATTAAAACTTTTCTAAGGTCCACCATAATGTTTATTTTCCTGATGAGGCCTAACAAAGCTGGATGAAGGGAGAAGACAATGGATTAGCTTGATTCAAAACTTTTGTAGTCCACAAAAAGCTTTTAATTGTCATTCACTACTGGCGCAGCCGAGGTGGGTGAGATCGAGCACCGTCTCTCTCATGGGATAACTACTCTGAAGCCATAGAACTATCGGAACTCCTCAACCGATCTTCCTCGAATCCACGAGGGTATATCTCGAATCCACGAAACCTCTCTTGGAATCCACAAAGAATAAACTCGAATCCATGAGCCAAAAATGGTAAAAACCAAACTTTATTGATAAATTAAAAGAGTAATAATTTATGTTAATAATAAATTAAAGAGAGTTTAAATAGATAAAAGTAACCCCAGAAAACCCTAGATTCGTAAGAAAAGATTCCTAGTTGAAAAAGAAAACAAAGTATGCAAAAATCAAAAGTAAAATAGAAAATCTGTGCAAAACGGAGCAACAGATTGGCGCAAGATCGAGCACTCAGTGAAGGATGCTCAGGCGCACGGCGACCTTCAAAACAGTCCAGAGAGTTGGACTAAATTCTAGTTGATTTTCAAGCGTCTAATGAGTGAGGGTCAGGCGTCCGATGGCATTAGTCGGGCACCCGATAACGACTTGGTCGGGCGTTTGAAATTGTCCCCAGGCTTCAAAGCTTGTTAGACCTTTTTGGTCGATGGTTCAGCGTCTAGCGATGGATGGTCGGCTTTGAACCTTGCGGATTCTTTTGCCCATTCTTTTGGTTCGGCCATGTCCTCGATCAGGGGATCGCCTCGCTACATCAACTACTATTTCCGTGGTATGGTCTACCTTAGATTTAGACATGCTTAAGTTTAAGGACCACATGTTAAAAGGAGCTGAAAAATGGATGAATGGCGTGAATATACATTCATCAAGGTGGGCCCCACACAATAAGGTTAATACCTGCCAGGATGTTACCCGGTAACACATAATCCGCTCCCCACAAGTTGGTGGTGGAAAGGCTCTTTAGACTCCACCATGATGTGTGTGTATACTTTGGGTAGGGGACTGGTCACTACCCAATCCAAATCCGCATTGGGTGCTGGACACCTAGAGGTGGCAATGGGTCAGGTTGGGTCAAGTCAAGTTCGGGTTAAGTCGTTTCCACCTCAACCCTAACTCGACCCAAATTGAATTCGGGTTGGATTTTCCCAATCCTTAACCAACCCAAATTAAACCAAATTGAGTTGGGTTGACCTGCATTTTAATGATCAACTAACTAATTTTTCGATTAAAATGCAAATAACACTAGCATTTATAGTAGCTTTTTTAAATGCATCAACGGAGATTGGTGCTTGATACTCTTGCATGTAAGACATTTTGAAATTGACATTTAATATTTCAGCCGAACCATCCAATTAATGTCCAACAATTCTATTTTTATTTTTTGACCATTAGATCAAATCAACAAAACCATTTGATATTTAATATTTTAAATAGTTAAATTGTGGACACAATTATTGAAATGGAACCATTTGATCCTTTCATTTTAACCGTCTAATAAATTCCTATCAATAATCAAATAAATATAACCATTAAGATAATTTTATCAATTTATTTTATGGACCATTAGTTACCATTTCAGTTCTCCAATAAATGAGCACCAGGAAAAAAAAAAATCTTATGATATTTTAGTTCAACATGTCATAAAATGTGATAATTGGTGTGCACATGTTTATTAAATTGACAAACATGTGGACCGTTCATACTCGGGTGTCTGAGAAAAAAAAACTATGTATTAAACTAATAAAAAATTAATATATAATAGTCTACTTAACCCTATATGATTCGGGTCGGGTCAGGTCAGGTTGGGTTGGGTTGGGTCGGGTCGGGTCACCTTTAATCCTTATCCGACCCTAAAAAATTCGGATCGGGTTAGGTTAACACAAAATTTGAATTCCGATCAAAATTTCCACCCAAAACTGGAAAAAACTAGGGCGAGTCGGGTCGAATTGAATTTTGCCAAATCTCTCTGGACACCTCTCAACGTGGTTGGAAACTGAGCCACGGCGCTGTAAAAAACACATGCATTACCCTATTTATACACTACGATGCACGCGGCATCGTGGGGCCCACCTAAGCTGCTGACTGTTACAACGCGCGTGATGGGAAGGTGGGCAACGGCTGTACAAATATATCTGCATTAACCTGTTGGGAAAACCGACAGTGGAAGCGGAACGCCGAACGCGTCAAGCAATGCGAAATCAAATAAGTAAACAAGATGCAATCAATCACACACAAGCATTCACCACAAGAGACTCCGAATTTACATGGAAAAACTCCCAAACGGGTAAAAAACCACGGCACAAAACGATCCACTATGAATATCAGAAGATTACAGAGATTGACAACCCACAAGCAAGGAAAAACAGAGAAAAACCCCAAGTTCTCTCTCTTGCACACATCTCCCCTCTTCCTAGTACGAATAGGAAACCTTGGACACCTTAGGATTCCATCTAAGACGGGATTGCAACTCCTTAGATAGGCAAAACTCCCGAAATAGAAACACCTTGCGCAGTACTACAAGCTGCGTAAGAAACCCACGTGCACAGCCGACCGGTTGCATCTCGCAGAGAGACCGTCTAGGGAGAAACATCTAAGGCTGCCTCACGGCCGACCAGTCGGAGCCCACTAACGACCGGTCGGCCGACCGGTCTGGGCACACGTAGAAAATTGTTGCCTTCTCTATCTTCACGTGTATCTGGAACACAAACGTCAAACTGGTCACCCGACCGGCATGAGCACCGAAACGTGCACAAGGTTTGAAGACTCTCCAACATAACCCTTTTCGGAAGGTTAGACTATAGATTTGTTACTGTTAGCCACGAGGCGGCTATAAAAGTATGTATGGATTGCACCACTCCCTTGCACTCCAAAGTCCAAAGCCAGCCATGTATTTGCTACTCCAATGGCAAGCTCTAATCGGGCTTTTCACCTTACTTCTTCTCTATAAATTATGTTTATCAAAGGCCAAGGTTAAGAAGATTAAGCGCAACCAGGCACCTGAACCATCTGGCGCATGGCCCTTCATCGGTCACCTCCACCTACTAGGCGGCAGTGAGCCGGTCGCTAGGACGCTGGCGGCCATGGCTGATAAGTATGGCCCAACATTCATGCTTAGGCTTGGTATGAACTGCACGCTCGTCGTGAGTAATTGGGAAGTGGCGAAGGAGTGCTTCACCACCAACGACAAGGTTCTCGCTACCCGTCCGAGTAGCGCTGCTGGGAAGCATCTTGGCTATGACTATGCCATGGTAGGCTTCGCCCCATATGGGCCATACTGGCGTGAGATTCGCAAGATCGCCACACTTGAGATCCTGTCAAACCGACAGCTCGAATCGCTCAAGCGCATCCGAGCCACGGAGATTGACACATGCATAAAAGAGACCTATAGCCTGTGGGTGAAGAACCGGAAGGAAACCGTTAAGGTTGAGATGAAGCGATGGTTTGGGGACCTCACTTTCAATGTGGCCGTCATGATGGTTGCTGGGAAACGTTATTTCGGTACCAATATTGCTGGAGACGAAGAAGAGGCGAGGCAGTTCCGTCATGCAATATCCGAATTGTTTCGTCTGACTGGGGTGTTTGTAGCGTCTGATGCACTTCCACTCCTCAAGTGGATGGATTTGGGGGGGCACGAGTGGACCATGAAGCGGACCGCTGAGGAGCTGGACTTTCTCATGACTGGTTGGTTGGAGGAGCATCGACGCAGGAGATCGTCGGGCAAGGCGGCCAGGATGGAGGATTTCATGGATGTGTTGCTTTCGATCATGGAGGATGCTCACATCTCTAGCTATGACCCAGATACCATCATCAAGGCTACTTCACTGGTACGTATACCTTAAGCAAGGTGATGAGCAGGGTTGCAACTGGGCCTTCGTGGGCCTGTCCCATGAATCTATTGACGTACATGTCCTCTTGTTCCTTAGATCACCTGCCGAGCTGGCATGGGTTGTCTTGCTTGGACTTGTGTCCTTAGCTCATGGGCCGCTTAGCTCATGGGCCTCTTCTTATCTGTCCACGTGCTCATTGATACACGTATTCAAATCAACAGCTTCGCACTTGTATGGGCTGTGGCGTAAAGTTAGCATCCATCGACAAATTCTGGCCGTCTGATCAACAAGATTGATTTCTACCATTGATTTGTCTAATATCTTATTCTGACTCAGCAAGCCAGAAGGCAACTCGGATCAACTCATTCGATCCTGAATCGCCACTTGCCCAGGTCAGGTTGACTCGTCCAGAGTCCGACGTATTTCCAAGGGACCGAGTCTGAGTTGACTCGGACAAGTCAGCTAAATAATAATCATGCGGTACTGAGCTTATGAATCGTACATCAATGCATGAATAGATGGCAACAAAATCACCAACCCTGAACAAGGCCACAAGAAAACTCAAGTCTAACACAGCAGGTTGTTGAAAAAGTTTGTCGTAAAAGAATTTTAAAAGTCGAAAAAATGATTTTGGTTTTTTATCCCATATTGGATGGGAGAAAGGATTTTTACATCTTTATAAGTAGGGTGTTGTATACCTTACTTATTTATGGTGGAAGAAAGGGAGTCTACGGGCTTGCGTGTTCCTTCGCACTGGAACACCGTGCACGGGCTAGGTACGAGGGCGTGGGCATGTGAGTTAGTGTGGCTGTAGAGGCGCTAGTGGTGCACTTGGCACTAGACTGGTTCGAGTCGCGATGCGACGGAGACTAGGTAGTAGGTCAGGTGGCTGGGTTCGGAACAGAGGAGGTGTTGTGGGTGGGAGGTCTGACAGAGAGACCTCTTTGCTTTTTTATAGAGAGTTGCAGGGTTAATTAGAGGGACCTATGTAACTGCTCATGCAGTAACGGTCCAGACCATGCAGTAACAGTTGCATGTGGCTAGCCCAATAGTCAGAAACGGCTAACCATTGAGTCTAAACAACAAGCATGCAGGTGTGTAACTCCCACATGCACAACAGTCAGAAACTGCCAAAAACGGCTAGTGTCATTATGGCTCTGGACCAAAACCTCATCCAATTAAATAATCACAATTAATTGATGGTAATTACAATAGACGACAACCAAGCAAATCCATTAAACTGTAACTGACGTCTACACAGAGCAGGTAATGCCATGACTTAGTCCGAAATGATGGGACCGTGTAATATAAGGTTATAAAATTGGTACAGAATCATCCGGGCGGTGTGACATTCATGGTGGTCCAACGAAGAGTGGTCCGGATCGGTTGTATAGACTGGACAGTGTAGATCGATCGATTAAAATGGACGTTTGTCTAGATGCACCCATTGCACCATAAGTTGGTATATAGGGAGAGAGCCTGACATAGCATTTCCATGCATGGCACTGTGTGGCTGACTCGTATGGACGGTTCAAATCGGTTGGCCAACTATTCTCCAGCCCATTTTCGGATGGGTTCCAAAAATGCAAAATGTTTTTAATGATCATTTATCACTTTTTTTGTTGGTATGGTCCACCTGAGATTTGGATCTTCTTGGGTAGGGAAATGCCTACCGTTGAAACCTATTGGGATGACCTGAAGCCCACACTGGCAAGAGACTTAAACACTAGTCTCCTACTTTGATACCACTTAATTGTAAGGAGTATCTGCCAGTCCACAAACAGCTCTAGAGTTGTTTGGAAAGCATCAAAATATCTCTTTATCTAGACCCTTCTAGGCAAATCGACTAAGACCTCTCCATAGGCTAGTGTTTCCTGAGATGCAAGGTAGCCTATGGGGAGGTCTTGGTCGGTTTGCCTAAGAAGGCCTAGATAAAAGGAATATTCTAAGTTCTTTCCCAATAGCTTTGGAACTTTTGGCTGACTGCCCAGTACTCCCTGCATCAGGTATAATGGATAAAGTGGGTGGATTTCTGACAAACATTACGGTTGCAGGAATTCCCTGGGAAAGGCTTTAGTAGGCAACTTGTATAAAAAATAAACATACCAAATCTCAAGTGGGCCACACCACAGGAAGCAGAGGTGATTGAACTCCACCGTTAAAAACTTCCTGGGGGCTGGAAAAGTTTTGGGGGAAGCTCATATTTTTCTCTACATCCATATCCGTGTGTGTGACCAAATAAACCGGCTGTATGGCAAATAAACGTTACAGTGGACCCCAGGGGTCACTATCCAATCCGAGTCCGGAGTAGGTGTTGGACACCTGTTCTTAAGAAAACGTGATCGGAAGGTGGGCCACGGCTCGATAAGGACACCTGCATTATACTACTCATGACGTACGAATGCACGCGGCATCGTGGACCCACCTAAGCCGACTGTTAATTAAAAGAATATGTGGGTGTTGGACACCTTTCCTTTAGGACAACGTGATCGGATGGTGGGCGAAGGCTGGATAAGGACATCTACATTATAGTATTCATAAGGAAAGACCATGGGGCCATTAATGTTAGCCACCAAGCGGCTATAAAGTACGTATGGATTGCACCATTCGCTTCCACTCCAAAGCCACCCATGGATTTGCCACTCCAATGGCAGGTTTTAACTGGGCTTTCCACCTTACTTCTTCTCTATTATCTATATTTATCAAAGGCCAAGGTTAAGAAGATTAAGAGCAACCACGCACCTGAGCCATCAGGAGCATGGCCCATCATTGGTCACCTCCACCTACTAGGCGGGCTTGAGCCGGTCGCTAGGACGCTGGCGGCCATGGCCGATAAGTATGGCCCAACATTCATGCTTAGGCTTGGTATGAACCGCACGATCGTCGTGAGTAGTTGGGAAGTGGTGAAGGAGTGCTTCGCCACCAACAACAAAGTTCTCGCTACACGTCCGAGTAGCGCTGCCGGGAAGCATTTTGGCTATGACCATGCCATGGTCGGCTTCGCCCCTTATGGGCCATACTGGCGTGAAATTCGCAAGATCATGACACTAGAGATCCTCTCAAATCGACAGCTTGAATCGCTCAAGCACATCCGGGCTACAGAGATTGATACATGCATAAAAGAGATCTATAACCTATGGGTGAAGAACCGGAAGGAACCCGTTATAGTTGAGATGAAGCGATGGTTCGGGGACCTCACTTTCAACGTGACTGTCATGATGGTTGCTCACAAACGTTTTTTCGGTACCAATATTGCTGGTGATGAAGACGAGGCGAGGCAGTTCCGTCATGCAATATCCGAAATGTTTCATCTGAGTGGGCTGTTTGTAGCGTCTAATGCACTTCCTTTCCTTAAGTGGATGGATTTGAGGAGCATAGAAGCAGGAGATCGTTGGGTGAGGCAGAAAGGAAGGAGGACTTTATGGATGTGTTTCTTTCGATCATAGAGGATGCTCATTGTCACGCCCTGAAATCTGGACACAGAGTGTGCACCCTCAGGCCCAGGTAATGGGGTATGACTCGTGCACCAAAGCACTTAATTCAAAGTTAAACTGTTATAGAAGCATTAGATCATATATGTACTAAGTTCAAATTATCATTTGACAACAATTAAATAAAAATACAATCCATACACAATGGTCCACCCATTTGGGACTTATTAATAATGTCATCAAACGAAAATAAAATAAAAAAAATGATAGAAATAATTCAAATGTCTTGCTTCGTAGCCGCCACTTCTTCCTTTGTTAAGATACTGGGTGGTTCCTCCACTTGTTCAGGTTCCTGCTCATGTATATCATATGTGCCATCTGTATATATTTACTTCCGTCAGCGAGGAAGTCCAGTGAGTAAACCCATCATGGTTCACACCCGTTCCAAATAAGTAGTACATCCAAATACAACCTTACAATTAAATTTATACTACGGATGCAATAATGTTATGTAAGATGATATGATGCATCAAGTGGGCATTACTCAGTCTTCCACTTGCTTCGATTGGATCCCATCAATCGGCTCCCCCTTCCTTATAGGGCGGACTTCCACATATTAGTGGGCTTTCAGGATGGTCCCTAGGTAACCGGGTACTTAAGTACCTACCGGTTTTCCAGAGCGATGCTCCAGGATAACAATGTATGAATGTATGAAGCTTATGACATGTCGTATTCAATAATCATCTCCCTGATTGAGAGGCAACAGATAATTCATTCATCTCTCATTTTGAGAGGCACATATATATTAGTCAATCATCTCTCCTTCTGAGAGGCACATATCATCCGTGTCATCTCTCATATTGAAAGGCACATACATATTATTTGTCATTCCTTTCATTCAACATGTATAAGTAATAAAATGCATTGGCATATATGCATAACATCATCATAATCAACACAAGTCACCCCAAACATAGCATTACACAACAACAACCTACTTTATTCCAATGAATAGGAAAGATGTTGGGATTTACTCACCTGTTGATAGTGGCCGTTACTTTGTTAATTCTGTCACGTCCTGAGTAGAATCGGTTATGAATCTACAATAAATGTAATTTATATTTATAAATCACCAATCTAGCCTTAATATACTTATTTTCAATTTGAATTATACTTTATTGAGTTTTGGTTCCTTAATGGACGGTCAAGATTTGATTATTGTGACCTACATTTCCAAAAGGAATGACCCTTTTTTCTATTTTGTGATGGTACGGCCCACTTGACTGGTGGGTCATCCTATACTTGGTCATAAGTTCCCCAATGTACACTACCAAATATGATTGATTATATTTTGTAAGGATTTTGTCGTAGGATATCCTAAAATGATTTATTTATGAGAATCCATACCGTACATCCCCACTATTTCACTTGGCATGGCCCACCTGGAACTCTGATTGGGCTGATTTTTTGTCACAAGACTAATAATTCATTACTCCAGAGATTGGGTGGATCGGATTTTTCAAAAACTACACAGTGGGGCCCACAAGCTCCCAACCAGTGGACAGGTGTTGTCTCCACTGTTTATCTTGGTATGGCCCACTGGAATATCCTGTACGGGCCATTTTTTGTCCTTAACCAGAAAACTTATTTATTAAGACATTGGACGGATTAGATTTCTTAAAATGTCATCAAATGGGTCCCAAAAGTGGACAGCAATCCAAAATCGGACTGCCTCAACCATGTGTGTTGTTATCATTACTATTTTAAGTAGTGTGGGCCACCTGAGATTCGGATTTATCTGAGTTTTGGACTCAAGCTGTAAAACATTATAATACAACATATGGTCGGCTTGAATCTACTGATTTCATCACAATGGGGTCCTCGAGTGGACCGCTGTCGACGCCCAGAATTTCTATCTTTTTAATTTCATTTTTATTTTATAATTTTTTCACCATTGATTTGTTTCAGGTGGTGTGGCCCACTCGGACCTCAGTTTGGGTCCAAACTCGAACACTAGTCCTAAAATAAGATGGAGAAATAAATGGGCGGAGAGGATGTACAAAATACATCAAGGTGGGTCCCATGAGTGGGGCCCCCACGTCACCATTTTTTTTAGTCCACCGCTCTGACGCTGGACGTCCAGCCACCTTTTTTTTTTTTTCTTTTTCTTTATTATTATTATTATTATTATTATTATTAAAAGTTGTATGTGGGGTTTACGAGAGATCTGGTCCGACCATTGGGTCGGCCACCTCATTGTGGCCCAATAATGTTTTGGAATAAAATAATTTATCATAATTAATTTAATAATTAAATAAAACATTAATAAACGAATTTTAAAGGCTATCATTCATTCAATCGATGTGGCCCATCTGAAGGTCCATTCGATCTGAATTTTGAGGCCCATGTACATTTTGGCCATATGGTCATTATGACCTATTCAGATCGATTCCTGGCCCACCCAAATGGTCCCCATCAATCACGATCACATATTCAAGTGTTAAGATAAACATAAGGTCCCTAGATCCGTACAATGAACGGATGGACGATTCGACCCGTTTATTGGCTGGATCTGGCCTACTTAAATGAAATAGAAAGAGCACCTACTTGATTTAGCCGCAAGATCTCTCCGTTCCTCTTTTTTTCTCTTCTTTTCTTTCCTTTCTTTTACGATGGATGAAATACCATGTCGTTCTTTCTCTTTTTAAAGAGAAGTTTGTTGGAATTTGTTGCGGATAAGATGGGTTGGTTGAGATAAGATAAGATTAATTTTGAATTTCAAAATTCGTATTTAGAGCAAAAAAGAAAATTGAATTCTTGTTAATGATAGGACTCAATCCATGGTCTTCCCTCTTGCTTAAAAGGGCTTTAACCAATCAGTCCATGCTTTTCTTTTTGGTTATTAATATAAAATTAGTTCATTTAACTCTATTTTCTATCATTACAAAAATTTTAAACGACAAGAATTTCTCGGGTCGTTACACTCATCACATCTCCAGCTATGACCCAGATACGATCATCAAGGCCACTTCACTGGTACGTTCCTAAAACAAGAGGGGTGAGCAGGGTTGCAACTGGTCCTACATGGGCCTGGTCCATTAATCTATGGAAATACATGGGCCCTTGTTCCTTAGCTCTGCTGAGCTGGCATGGGGTTGGGCTTGCTTGGACTTGTGTCCTTAGCTCATGGGCTGCTCCTTCACATGCTTGGACCGTTACCCACCTTAATTACGTTCTATGCTAGAATTGGAAATACAGCCTTAACTTAAAATACTTATAACTACGAAGGACAAAAAACTTATAACTAAAATGCTAACCCACCTACTCAACTACGGTGAGCCCACCGTGATGCCTGTGCGATGTCCACTCCGTCCAGCAGTTTTACTGAATCATGGAGGACTTGAGTCAAAAAGCTAGGTAAATCTACGCCATAAGAAATAGCAGGAGATGAAAACTCCCGCCATGGAGACCTTCATAGACCCACCATCGTAATTATGTTTCATCGTACCCCTTCTTAAGGTGATGTCCAAAAGGATGAAGGAAAAACACAAATATCAGCCCGTTAACGTACACCTGAATTTTGGTACTTGGCCAAAACAGGCTCCCACGCATCCAATGGCATATTTATACCACATCACCTTGGCCCAGTGGCCTGAACAATTCTACATCCAACGATGACATCTGCGCCATGTGCGAAGACATCTGGGCTTGAGCTTGGACTCTTACCTTTAATCATGGCCAGCCAGGCCATGATACACTTTTGTTGGGGACTGGATTCCGTAAGGACCGGCAAACCCAGTTCAATGAGGCCATGATATGGTGAGATTTGATTGGACCACATTCCATTATCAGAGATGGGTCGCACAAAGCATGTTTGAAGGTGGCTCGGGGTTCTTGACAGACGTCACAGGTGGGCTGGACCAGGTCATGCATGTTGAGATTATGTTGGCCGGTCCAATCTCTAGTCCAAGGTTTTATATCATATTTGTGCATATGGTATGTGTAGCTTATCAGTGCACTTGCTCATTGATACACGTATTCGAATCAACGGGCACCCACTTATATAGGTTGTGGCGTAAAGGTATCATCCATCAAATAATTCTGACCGTCTGATAGGCAGGATTATTTTTTTAAACCATTGATTTCGTTTAATCATCAACGGTCCCTTTTTTGGATTATCTAATATGGTATTTTGACTCAGCCAGCCAGATGGTTGGTCGAACCAACTCATTCGGTCCTGAGTCGCCACCTGCCCAGGTCAGGTTGACTCATCCAGAGTTGGACATATTTCGTAGGGACCGAGTCAGAGTTGACTCGGACGACTCAGCAATAAAATGCATAAACTATAATTATGCAGCACTGAGCTCATCAACCCATGAACATATGGCAACATAATCACCAACCCTGAATAAGGCCACGAGAAAACTAAAGTCCAACAATGCAGGCTACCAATTATACAGTTAGGAACGTTTGATGGGTGTATATTTTTACTATGATCTCTCCAACGGACTACTGGGCCGTGGATTGGACGGGGACGATCTTAGAATATAGGTTAAAAATATGGTCATTTATATTTATAAATATTTCATTTTACTTAACCGTTGCATGTGATTAAACTTCATAATGATCAAGTACTGTAGATGAACGCACACTGTCTTAGCTTTCTCAAAGCTTGGGATTCAATTTTGTAGGCTCTTATTCTTGATGGAACAGACACTACTGCACTCGCACTCACGTGGGCCCTCTCCTTACTAATGAACAACCGCCATGGCTTCGATCTAGCGACTCCCATAGATCAGCCAGTGGACATGACCGAGAGCATTGGTCTAACCATGCCCAAAGAGGGCCTATTGGAAGTTCTCTTCAGCCCACGCCTTTCCTCTAAGCTTTATGAATAAAAGGGTGAGTAAATGTAGAGAACCCAAATCATGTAGTTGCGTGCATGATCAAGGCCATTCATCACATGGGCCCCATCTTAAACATTCCCTGACAAATGAATGGTGAGTGGCTGGATATATAGAAGAGAAAAAAAAAAAAAAAAAAAAAAAAAAAAAAAAAAACTGATGAAATGTCTATGTTCAGTGAAAAATTCTGGCCTACTTGACAAATGGGCCAGCCTGGTTTCTGAGCAAGGGCGTGTTCGATGTTGGTGCCACCGAATGAATGGTCTAGCTCTCATGCACATGTGCGACGATAGCATATGTGCCGTCAGCTATATTGAGTCCGTGCAGCCTTTATATTTACATGTGATCTTCTCAGTGTGACTTATTGGCGTGTTTCTTTGTTTTTCTAATAATGTAAGCAAGTAAAGAGGTACTATCTTGTCACAGAGTATTATGAAGTGCACGTGAAAATATATGTTCAGTACACATGGCGCTTGCTAAAGGTATTTCAAATATTTTAGTAAAATATTGAAAAAAAGTTATCTTTTAGTAGAAATCTTTAATTAAGTTCCGTATCGGAGGGAAGAAAATTGTGAAACAGATTATAAACTTTTGCCCACAGTAAAATCTTGTGAAATATGTCATATTATACTCTAGCTCTGGACATTTAATGGACGGCATAGATCTTCAAGAAACAAATCGCCATTCATCATAAATTAGGCTTGTTTAATCTATCTATATATGTTTGGACAAGTTTCACACCCAACTAGTTGGATGGTTCAACTAGTGCTTACTTGTTATTTGAAGGGTGTGTTTGGATCGCAAGTCATTTTGCTTTATGCTTTTAAGTAGTTGATCTCGATTTTTACTTATTCCCTGCATAAGTTTGTTTCATAAACAGCACATTTACCCTTTCCAATCGTGACCGGTAGCTGTAATCGCCGTCACTAAAGCAGAAGCAACGGGCGACTTTTCCTCTCTCAATCTTTCTTTCTCCTCTCTCTCCCAATCACAATTGAAGTAGAAGCAATGAACCGACGTTTCCTCTCTCAATCTCTCTCCTCTCAATCTCTTTCTCCTCTCTCTCCCAATCACAATCAAAGTAGTAGAAGCAATGGACCGACTTTCCTTCTCTCAATCTTTCTTTCTCCTCTCTCTCTCCCAATCGCAATCAAAGTAGAAGCAATGGAGCGACTTTCCCTCTCTCAATCTTGAAGAGAGAATCGAAGGAGGAACTATGTTTGTTTTATACTATCTTTTAATAAAAATCTTTAATCTTACGTTGAGTAGGAAGAAGATTGTGAAGTGGGTTATAAATCTATCCTTGTAATAGACTCCTATAAAATGTAGTACTGTATTATTTTCTAGCATGTATTTTTTGTATAAGACCCACACCCAACTCTTTAGATGATCCAACTAGTTCTTATGTGTCTTCTTTGAAGAACTCTTGAGGCAAAAATCAGCCTTATCCGCTCATCAACTGGGCCATACAATTAAAAAAAAAAAACCAATTGACAAGCACCAACATCATACAAAGTTCACATGTGACTCATGCGATGAGCCAATCAGCCTGATTTTGTGCTCCTTGATCTACATGGATGGTTCAATCTGTTGTAAAAGTTAGAGATAATATGCACATGAAACTTTGTAAAGTATTTACAAGATGATGCATAGCTAGCAGCCTGACCTGGCCATAGATACTTGGCTTGCAGGATGGGCTTGGACCTGCTTCGGCTCATCCAAGCCCATCGCATCCCATCTACATCCTTAGCTAGACTTTCCTGTTTGGATTCGTTGAAATTGAAAAGCAACAAATTAATTTCATCAGAAATAGTATTTAAAAGAAAAATGAGTTGAAATGAAACACTATTTCTGATGTTTGTTTTAGTACCAATTTTTGGGAGGAAATTGGTCTAATTTTCCTTTTTATTTTGGTAGACCACCTAAATTTCACAAAAATAAATAAATAAATAAATAATAACAATAATAAAAGGCTTGGTATACATGTCAATAAATATCCTTGACCAATGGCATGTCTTTTATTGCCACACATGTGCCAAACTTGTTTAGTATATATAAATAATAGTGGACCACACATGGTTAATTAAGATAATCTAAACGGTGGCTAAGGAGAAAGTAGGGTTCAAATGAATTTCTTCCTCGAGCAAGGAAATTTTATTTCTTACATTTTAAATGGAATTTGGAAAAGGAAAAAAAAAAATCATTTAGTTGTAAACTTGAAAAAAAAAATTGTATTTTCATTGAAAGTATTAAAAAAGTGGAAAAACAAATAGCACTGTTCTCTGTGGTTTGGCTCACTCGAGCATTGGACCTGCCTCGTTTTTGGCTTACTTCCTAATATGGGCGGGCGTGGACCCGGTTTGGCTGGTGATCCCAACACCAGCTAGCTGGTGTCAAAGCAACACCATGGGCTCCACCATAATGGATGTGTTTTATCGAGGCTGTTCATCCAGTTTTCCAGCTCATTTTAGGACTGCAAAAGTTTTGGATGACCTTATCAACAGGTTAGCTGGCAAATAAACATTAAGGTGGACCTAGAAAGTTTTTAATGGTGGGCGTCCAATGACTACAATTTCCTACGGTGTGGACCATGCCCTAAAATAAGCTAGAAAAATGGATAGATGGTGTAGATATACAATGCATGCATCAAGGTGGGCCCCACGGTCAGGGTCCCACCCAAATCGCTGGTTCCGGGTCTCCTCTACCCATTTGCAAGTGCCCTTTTCGTACCCCTAGGAGTAGGTGTGTATACACATTCGCGTGAGATTGACGTCAGGGCTTCTTAGGATGTTTCTGTTCAAATTTTTGGTCCATCTCATCACATAAACCACCGGACTTTTTGTAACCGTCCATTTCCGTCCCACAAGTGTGACGCTCGTGATGAGTGGACCAGTCTGATCTTTTGGGTAGGGGATGATCAGGAGGGGACGCGAATTTCTGCTTTCGCAGGAAGTTCCAGCGCTGGGAACCTAGGTGGGGCACATCGTGTTGTTTATGAGAAATCCACGCCGTCCATGACGTGCAACCAAAAACGAGCCGGATCCAAGTGGGCTGTACTAAAGGAAAAGGTGGGTAGGGAAATTCCTACCGTTGAAACCTCCCTGAGGTCCACAATGATGTATATATGCCATCCATACTGTTCATAACATCATTCCCACTGGGATGAACTGAAAACACAAATATTAGCCTGATTGAAAACTTCTATGGCCCCATGAATATTTCAAATGTGGACATTCAATCCATATGTTTTCGGCCCACTTGAGTCTTGGATCCGGCTCATTTTTTGTCTAATGTCCTAAAATGAGCTTACAAAATGGATGAACGTGGTAGATTTCTCACAAACATCACGCTGGCCCCACCTAGGTTTCCAGGTAGGAACTTCCTTTTGCTGGTAATCCGCGTCCATCCCCAAAACATGATGGGAACTATAGTTCAGATGGACTCAGTAAATTTTTGTTCGACCATAAAGTCTAGCTCAAACACATAGGGTCTGTTCGAAAAAAATTCAAGTCGATCTTAATCACAGCCTTGTTTGACTCGACTTGAACTCGTTTGGGTTATATTGACTGACTCAACTCGACTTGTTCGATCGCCTAAGCCGACTTGACCGACTCACTATTTCTTGCGGTGTGGTCCACTTGAGCTTTTTATATGCCTCATTTTTTGTTAGTTAAAAACTTTAAACTTGGTGATTTGTCATCTATGATATGTAAAAGCGAAAAAAGCAAAATTGTTTAAATTTGTTCAAACTCGCAAAAAATTGTCCAAAATCCATAAGTTTGAACATGTTCGAACATAGCTTGGCTAGACTGAACAGAGTTTGAATAAAGCCACCCTATTCGAATATTTGTTCAAATATTATTTAGGCACACCCACTCAAGCAAAACAATCCAATCTAGTCCATGTACTACTTGGTCGGATGGTTGCCCACCTCTACTATGAACGAGGATGGGGGATCCAGTACATTGCGTTGGAAGCACGACATTTCTTGCCTCCACATCATTTCTGCACTCACGGGCTATATAAATGAGATCTAAATCGTTCATTTGGTATTTCTAATAGTCAGTAGGACAGAAGTACGTACAGTTTGAACTGATTCTTTTGTTAATGGCATAAAACGAAAGCCAATTGACAAAAATCAGCAATGGTTTCGATTCATTGAAGGTCTACTTATTAGATGGATAAGATAGTCCAATTGAGATCAGTTTCCAGTCGATGGTGGATGCCTGTTTCAGATCATAGTAAAATGTTACACGCGTTGGTGCCAATCTTGATGCATGGATCCGTTCTAGGCTCCTAGTGCATCAGATATCAATGACAGAGGCACGCATATATGGTATTTTGTAAAGGACCAAAAAATTCATATTGAGAAAGCTACTAGGTGGGGCCCACCTTGACTGATATCACACGTCGGCTTGACCAGATCATGTTGAGATTATATTAGCCGGTCCAATCTCTAGCCCAAAGTTATATATCATATTTGTGCAGATGGCATGTATATATAGCTTATTGTGCATCAATGCAGTACCAACTGAAACGTAATCACCGACCCTGAACAAGGCCACAAGAAAACTAAATTCTAATAAAGCAGGCTACAAATTGTACAGTTAGGAACGTGTGATGGAGGCGATATCTTTACGATGATCCCTCCAAATGAGTGGGCCGTTGATTGGACGGCGACGATCTTAGTATATAGGTTAAACATTTATATGTGATTATACTTCATAAATGGTCAATGACTGTAGATGAACTCAATATCTTAGCTTTCTCAAAGCTTGAAATTCACGGCCCGCTTGATTCTCGGCTTCGATCTAGCTACTCCCATGAATGAGCCAGTGGACATGACCAAGAGCATCGGTCTCACCTTGCCCAAAGAGAGCCCACTGGAAGTTCTCTTCAGTCCACGCCTTCCCTCTGAGCTCTATGAATAGAAGAGCGAGTGAATGTAGAGGGCCTAAATCATGTAGTTGCGTGCATGATCATGGCCATTCTTCACATGGGCCTCATTTTAAACATTGCTTGCTAATAAATGAATGGTGAGTGGCTGGTTAGAAAAAAAAATGATGAATTTTCTATGTTCGGTGAAATTTTTTGGCCTACCTAACAAATGAGCTAACCTGATTTCTGAGTAAGGGCATGTTCGATGTGGGTGCCACCGATGACTGGTCCAGATCACACACATGTGAGATGATATGGCATCTGTGCCGTCAGATATCTCGAGTATGATAAGCCTTTGGATTTACATTTGACCTTGTACGTGAGAGTTCTTAGCCTGTTTCTTTGGATTTATAATAATTAATGCATGCAAATTAATAAAGAGGTACTCGTGTCATAAAGTGTCCACAAAAGCATCTGTACCATACGCGTGTCACTTTGTTTGGTAATCAATCAGGAAAATTTATTTCGTGGGCGATCGTCCAACATCCATCGGGGACATAAAAGAGGATTCTACACTTGGGGAAATGAGCATCCATTTAAAACATGGTTATGGTGGCACTCATTCACCAGTATCTAGACCGTCCAAACTGTGGGGTATACTGTCGATGGGGCAATCTTTATGATCCTAACCATCCATTTGATGGCCATCAATTGAATGGTTAAAAGTTAAAATAGTGATCAGTAGTCCAAATCTAAAGGGAAAAATTATAAGAATATCAACCACCTGGATTTAGTTAATCGATCTATTTTTGGACGAGTCCGACACCCCACTAGTGCTTACGTGTCGTCGTGTTAAAAACGCACAACATCCAAGAAAACTTGAGGCAAAAATCAGCCTGATCCGTTCATCATGTGGGCCATACAATTAAAAAGAAAAAATTGGCAATCACCAGCGTAATAAAAATCACAAGCGTGGCTCGCCTGATGAGTCGATTGTCCTGATTTTTTGTTCTCCTTGATCTTCATGGGTGGTCTAACCTTGTTCTTACGAACAACAGGCCCCACATGCAATACACATGGTTATGATGGTTGGCAAACAATGGACGCCACGATCGAACGATGGGCCCCACATGAAATACCACATATGGTTAAGATCGCCAACATGTGGAAATAGAAGTGTTTAGAATCAATTAATAATGGGCCTCACCTACTTAAAAATTGATGGTTAGGGTTGATTAAGGAGCGTCAAACGGTTAAGATCATTTAAATGGTGCTGATTTTTAAGCCCAGGCCAGGTCCTCGGGCCTGATACTCTAGCCCAAGTGTGGCCAGTGGCGGGCTAGGATGAAGCTGGATGGGCTAGCCAGGCCCATTGACTCCGCTAATTGTCCCTGGTTCTTATTGAACCGGTCCATGTAGCTTTGTACTGATTGCAAAGAGAGTACTATGAAAGTCCCCTTCCCTTCCAATCGCTTGATTTCACGCCTTTGATTGGATGGTTATGATCCCTTGATGGGAGCAGTTGTTTCCATGGAAGCCCATCCAATGTTGGATCAGCAGGATGAATGGTTCCGGTCAGCATGATTAGTCGCAAGTGTAGTAGTATTTGCAGTGACACTCAGATGGACTGGACCAGCTGCTATTGCTATTTATTCATGATCCAGTACTGTTAAGTGCTATGAATTCAGGGACAAATGACGCGTGTTTGCTTGATCACCGTCCAATCATTAAGAAGGATTCAGGGACCACCACAGGACCCGCATTATTTTCTATTAAACATACTAAACATATGATGTTGCATGATGGGACCCTATATATCCTCGTAGGCCATTGATGGCCAGGATGCACGGATCTGAATCCACGTCTCAAAGCTATTCCCATATTCTCACATGTTCATGCTTTCATAGTCTAATATATAATCATGAAGAACCTTTCATTATCTAACATATGATCATGAAAAACTTTGAAAGAAACCTATATCCTTTTTATACTTCTTACACCACCCAATGGTTTGATGACATGTGTACTACAATACTTGTAAAGAAATAATGCAACTCAACCCAAGTCTACATATATAATCATGTGTGTGAGCCCTGTGGACATTAGATTGTTTTATTTATATTAGACTTCCAACATCATTCTTTAGACTGGACTTAAAATTGATGATGCTCAACATCTTCCTCAATTTGTAAATGCAACTTTAATGACCGTAAAATTATTGACAACTTAATCATCGGACTTAGAACATTGGAACTTGATCATATCATTCTTCAAGAGTACTCAAATATAATAATGAATATCGATGTGCTTGTTCCGTCAATGGAACAATGAACTCCTCGTGCGAGACTGTCAAAATATTATCACAATAAATCATTGTGGCATCTATATTTGTCATCTCAAATTTACTAACCAGTACTTTCTCAAACTCAATCAATTATGGCATTGTCAGCCAATAAAGAGTACATTATCAATGTATAAGGATGTCAATCATGCAATATGATGGTCATTGCACTTGATGTAAATAATATGCTTATTGTGACACTTTTGAGACAATTATAAGGAATATACTATATACAAATGAAAATTTTACCACCGTTGCTTGGCCAAAATACACTAATCATTTTTACCGAGGAATTTTTCCGTTGGTAAAACAAAGCCTCCCCATGACTTTTACCGAGGAAATTTTTCCTTGGAAAAAAGTCACTTTGACCTAGGAACACATTGATTGGTAAAAGGTACAATCACTGACGAAATTCTAATTTTGTCTCATTATGGCTTTTACTGAGATTGTGGCTTTTTTTTTTTTACCAATGAAATCAATTACTTGAATAAGAACACACTTTTTCGATAACGCTTCGGCATTAAAGAAGGGCGGGGAGTTATTACAAGGATAAAAATGTAAAGATTTAAAAGATTTTAGCTTACTTTTACTATGGAAATTTTGCATCGATGAAATACATAATTATCATTGAAATTTTGTCGATGATAATCACTTGTATTGAGGAAATTTTTCCTTGGTAAAAATTTACTTTTGCTAAAGAAAAAATTCCTTAATAAAAGAGACAATCACCCACTAAATTCAAACTTTGCCTTTTACCGAGAAAATTTTTCCTTGGTAAAGGTGTTGGTGATAATAAAAGTCTCTTCTATCTCTACCCTCTCTCGCCGCAACCCCGTTCCCAAATCTCTCTCCTTCTCTTTCCGAAACCCTACCCTCTCTCGGATAAGAACATAGTAGGTATTACCCTTGCCATGTGGGGCTTGCTATGCTAAATTTCATGCCGTCCATCCACTTTATTAAATCATTTCACAACTATATTAAAGAAATCATGTACATCCAAATCTCGAGTAGACCATACCACTATAAAAAGTGGTGAATAACCATTAAAAACTTTTTATAAGCTATAAGAAGTTATGGATCAAGCTAAGATTTGTCTTTTACCTTCATCCAGATTTTTTTCTACCTTATCAACAAGTTGAATGAAAAATATATATTACATATATTCTTACACTGGGCCTTGGATAGTTTTTAATGGTAAATGCTCAATCACCATTGTTTCGTGTCGTGTGGTCCACCTGAGATTTTAATATGCTTAATTTTCTGGACCACTTACTATATATGGACGGAAAAATGGATGGATGACCTGGATATATAAAACATCATGAGGGTGGGCCCCATGGTAAGGGTAACACCTAATCCGCTCCCCCTACTAAGGCCGGACGTGGATTGCCTACCGACGTCGTTAGAAGCCAGGTAGCTAGTAACAGGTGCTCTATGAGACCCACTATGATGTATGTATTTCATCCATGCCGTCCATTTATTTTTAAAGATCATTTTAATTCATGAGCCCATAAAATGAGGGAGATTTAATTCTCATGTGAATCACACTAAGGGAAAATAGTAGCGAATGGACCCCCACTGTTAAAAACATCATAGGGCCCACTGTAATGTTTAATTGTCATCCAGATTGTTGATTCGATCATACAAAGCTAGATGGTCGTCTGTGACATAAATTAATCACCTATGGTAGAGCTGTACACAAACCAAGCCAACTCAAAATCTCAGCTCGAATTGGTTTGAGAAAGCTCGGCTTGAATTGATTCAAATATAAGTTCAAACCAAACCAAGCCTCAAAGACAAAACTGTTAATAATAAATAAATAAATAAATAACCAAAGATCAAATCAGGGCAAGATTGGCAGGTTTTAAGAAGTTTGAAAAAATATGATTTTTTTAAGAAGAAAATGAGATTTTATATTTTGAAAAAATTAAGAAGTTTGAAAAAAAAATTATGATGTTTGAAAAAAAAATTGACAATGTTTGAGAAAAAAAAAATGAGATTCTAAAAAGAAAATTTGCATTTTGATAAAAAAAAAAAAATTAAGAAGCTTGAATAAAATTGATAATTTTAAGTTTGAAAAGAATTTACCAAAGACTTATCCACTAGCCCGGACACACTAGGTGAGAAATCGGACTCACCCAAGAGGGTGCGACCTTACCGTGGGGCCATCTTCATGAATGTATTCTATTTCCACACCGTCCATTCATTTTTCCAGATCATTTTAGGGCCTTATCCTAAAACTGAAGCATATCCAATAATTAGGTGGGCCATACCATAGGAAAAATGGTTATTGAATATCCCACCATTAAAAAGTTCTTAGGGCACATCTTAATGTTTTTGTAGTGTTTACTTGCCATCCAATATGTTGATAAGGTCACATAAGCCTTGGGGGGGGGGGGGGGGGGGGGGGTGGATATCATCTTGATCCAAAACTCAGTGGCCCATTATTAGTCAATCACCATAGTTCTTATGATATGGTCCACCTGATGATTGGATCTACTTCATTTTTTAGAAAATTGCCTAAAATGATCTAAAAGAAATGGATGGATGGCATGGATGTATAATATATACATCAAGGTGGGCCCCATGGCAAGGGCAGGCATGGTCTTTTGTGAGTCTGGGGCGCAAGTTGGGTACTACCCTAGCTAGAGACGGATGGCCCAATCAGGGCTCTATGAGGCCAATCATGATGTATGCATTTTATTCACGCCATCCATCCATTTTACTATATTGTTTTAGGGCATGAGCCCAAAAAGTTGGTAAATCTAAGGCTCAGTTGGACCACATCATAGGAAGCAGCGGGGATTGGACACCTACCATTGAAATGTCTTAGGGGCCACAAAAGTTTTGGATTAAGATAATATTTATGTTTTCCCTTCATCTAGGTCTGTGAGACCTTATGGAGGGATTCAACACCCTTTATTGATCTTGTGTTAAAATGCTTCTTAACCTTTGGCTTTAATACTAATTATTGTGAAGAAAACATAAGCAAAAGATCAATGCTAACAAAGTGAAGCCAAAAAAAAAAAAAAAAAAATCATACAAAAACCCTAAATACAAATGGAAAAACAAGAGATAAGACTTAGATATATTTACACAAACGAGAGACGAGGCTTAGATATTTATATGATTTGATAGTATACCTATGCCCATATGGAAATAATACGAAAATTTTCTTCATTAAGAATATATTAAGAAAATATCCTTTCTCTGCCTGGTTCTCTTTTTTATTTAACACACACCCCACAGCCACACACACTTCATGGCTAGTCGAACCCATGACCCCAGTGTCGAAACCCACAGGGTCTACCGCAGAACCATGTGATGGAAGCTTGGTTTAGATATAAACCGTTGAAAGGATGTCATCCACGTGGCAAAATGACAACCGTGTGATGACATGAAACCATGGGTCAAGCCGCAACGATGCTTCTTTTTTGTTGTTTTATTTCTAGGTTTCTACAGTTCAGACTTAAACATCAACGAGAAGATGCAGCTCTTGTGACGTTAGTGCATGCGAAGAGCTCAGCAAAGCCCACGCGCGTGTACAAGTCCGCTCTTGCAAATGCTCCAACATATGCAAGCGTGCGAGACAGATGCAAGATCCAAGCCATCCAAAGGAAGGCTACCGTTATGTAATCTTTATCCCAAGAATAAGGTTGGTCCACTATCTAATCCGTTTCAAATTATTTCTGATATCATGGCACACCTACTGAATAGACCAACTTTATCATTGTGAGGTCCACCTGATGGATGGCTTAGATATCCCACCTGTCCGCCACGCTGGTATATGCGTGTGGTGTGCGCGTTAGCTGACTTGTACACCGCGTGTGGGCTTAACAAAGCTCCGGTGCAAAATGGGATACTTAGTCACGTAACCATTTTGGCAAATATTTGCCAAGAACTTTCTCCAGGATATCTAACCGTTGAAAAAAATATGGATTTGGTGGATGTCCTTGTCTGAAATAATTTAGGGATCTTTATCAAATCAACCCCAATGTATGGTCTTTCATGTTTTTTGCACCCCCTTTAGAAACTCTTTTCTTATTAGCCTTCTCATAGTTACTTGGAGTTTCATGGGACAAAAATATGCTTGCTTGAATCCGCATGCCCATACAGATTTAGTGTGGGAGAAGCTTTGTCATTGGTGGGCCCACTAAGAGGCAGATTTAATCTGTTCATTTTATGTATGGCCCACTATTTCTTTGAGAAGATAGAGGTATCTTCAGTCAGACATGATAAGCTTTCTATGCTGCACAACAATTAACACTTCATATGGTTGTCGTTTTATTGCCAACTATTTTTATGTGGTGCAGTTCACTCAATCTGCAAAAATTGTTCATTCTTTGGCTCATGGCTTTTTATCAAATTCCGACTTTAATTGACAAAATGGATTCGAGACATACCCCATAGTGGGCCTAAAGACGATGTTCGAAGACCCTTTAGGTAGGGTCAGAGGCCATTCAAGGACCCCATTGCCGTTTTGCTAGGACCCTTCTTCTTTCTTTTCAAACTTGCCTTCCACGGGACCCACCACTAGCCCCTCCGACTGTATTTTCTAATGTACGATCATCATCACCAACTTCTTCAACATACGGGCCAACAACTTCTCTAACCCTAAAAACGAATGTTGTTTTTGCCCTAACAACTACATTTCTTAGAAATGGAAGCGACTGGTGTGTGGAAGACATTTTGAATAGATTATTTTATTTTATTTTTTGTTGAATAGCATTTTCTTAAAGATGGAAGCCTGTTTTGGTTGTGGGTAGAGAGAAATGGTCGTGGTTATTGTCATAGAGAGAAGTGATTGTCGGAAAGGATTTGAGGTAGATAGAGATGATGGTGGTTGTCATGTTAAAGACAATGAAGGAGATAGAAACTTAATTTTGTAATGTATTGCTTTAGTTGAACGGTTATGTCAACCTCAACCCTTAACATATGTTACCTAGGGTCGAGATTGTCATGTGTTATTAAGGAAGCTCGGCTTGCCTCTTTGTAGCCGAGCTAGTGTTTTTTTTTTTTTTTTTTGGTCCTTCATTTGTGTAGGGTATATGATAGGTGGCTCAGGGCGTTTGTTAGGGGTTCCCTGAGCTGTCGAAAAATGGTTATTTTTTCTTCCTATGTGCGTACAACCCGAGCTTTTGTGATTAATGGAGAATAGTTAAAAAAATAATAAAAGGTAAGATAAAATAAAATAAAATTTGAGGTTGTCATGTATTAAGGGTTGGGTTTGTTATGTGTTAATGGTCCAAGTTGTCATGTGTTCAGGTTATCGCAGCATGAGACTTCAACGTCGGAGAATCGAATGCTAAAAACATACCGTGGAGACCAATACCAAAGGGAGAGTGGTGGTGGAATTGATAGAGGAAGCTTCAAAGAAGACAAGTTATTAGGTGAAACAACTCTTTAAATCCGTCATGGCTTAAGACTTGGATACCGAAGAATCTAACGCCAGAAACCAATGTCGGTCGGAGAGTGATGGTGGGTCTTACAAAGAAAGTTTTCAAGGAAGAACTCTCCAAGAATGTGTACAATCTTAGAATGAGATCATTGTATGGCTTTTGAACCAATAGGGATTTTGGGCACCGTCTATGGGGCCCACCACAGGGCATGTGTCAAATCCACTTTGTCCATTCTCGTCAAAATTTCATGGAAGGCCATGGTTTGAAGAATAACCTACATCATTGATCATATGGACCACACCATAAGGAAACAATTGGTAATGAAAGGCCATCATTATCAGTTGTCGGATTTGTATCAACATAAAGTTATTGCTTACCCAAATAAATGGTGGGTCATAAGAGGATGAACAGATTGGATCTATATATATATACCTTCCAGTGGGCCCAATGTGATGGCCACAATATACTTCAGGATCAAAGCTACAAAGCTTCTTCTGCACTCAAAGATCTGTTATCCACATCATTCATTCACTTTGTCATATCATTTTAGGGTATGAGCACAAGAATAATCCACTTCAACTATTCATATCAAATAAAGAATACAAGACTTGGGAGTTAGTTGAAGGGAAATATCCCAATATTAACATGTCATATCTATTAGAAGTGTTCCAAAAAATGTCTGGGTTCAACTAATAGCTCTATGAACAAATGGATCGGATTAAATTGGAGGAATGGGTTGTGCAAGACTTGAACCTAGAACTAGTTGGATGGAGTAGATAATTTACTTGTTACAATAGGGGAAAAAAGATCCCTCCCCAAACTGTGCTTACATTTTTTATTGCACACGACTTTCCCAAGGCAAATCCAAAGCTAAAGTGGATCACACCACTAGAAGAACTTTTCAATAGTTATAGTTCAATCCCCACTGTTTTCTACTGTGTGGTCCACTCAAGCTTCAAATCTCCCTCATTTCTCATCCATACCCTAAAATGATTTGAACTAATGAATGGACGGCATGGATATAATGCATACATCTTGATGGGGTCTATGGAGTTTTAGCTTGGAATAACTTAGCATGTCATTAAAATTGGTTCGATTTTGAAGGTGGAACTCTCTATCAAACATTTGTGATAGAAAATAATTACATGTTTACATCTAATCTCCATGAATTATGACATTTTAAACAGGCTCTAATATAATGCCCTGAAGATTGACACCCAAGTACGGAAACTCCAATCCTAGATTCTCAAGTGTTAACTTAATAAAATGCTTGTCTAGAAATGCTAAGTGTAAGAAATACCTCCATATGTGTCCTCAATCAGATTTACATTCATTCCATATACAAATAATCAGAGTAACGCATTTCAATTAGCGGATCAAAAACAATGCGGATGTAACTTAATTTAGAAATATAAGGCTAACACCCTAGAGGCATTTTCGTCGACTAATTTTTCAAAAAGTAGCTAAAAGGCTCAAATGAGCTTTGTAAAAGGAAGCAAAAAATGTAGAAAGACCCCACATTGGGGCCATTTTAGTTAAGATCTCAATAATTTATAACATAGCAAATAATTAGGAGGGCCATTGCGCGTAGGGCCCACCATGATGTCTCCATGGTATCTAACGTGTTAAAAAGTGTAGTTCCACTGTAGAAAGTGATGCCCAAAAAAGTCAGGCCCGTCTAATCAATCATAGTCCCCCTCATGCATTTTAAGTTTTTTTATGGCTGCAAATTATTTGCTATGGTGCCCAAAAAATGACGGATTTGATGGACCTCCTTATACTGTCGCCCACTGTGATGTCCGTGAGGGGCAAGATTCGATTTTTTATTTTTTATTTTTTATTTTATTTTGTGGTCAAAACACACCAACATCACATAAGCACTCATCGCAAGCGTTTCCGCATTGAAGCAGAGTCACTCGATCCAAAGATTTGATTAATCCGGCCTCGTCTGAGATAAGGTCAAGCAGGTAACCAATCAAATCTTTCGGCATCAGGGCCCTACCTCAGTAACATAACCACCTCAGTTGATCACCTACCTGTTTTAGGCTGCGTTCCCATCTCGATCGAAATCGGATTGCGTCCTGAGTTACTCAGGACGCTCTTATGGCATTGAGTAAACTCAGTTGGCCTGTAAATGTATGTGATTTATCTACACCGTCCATCCGCTCTTCCAGCTCAATTAAGTGGTTGAAACCAAAATTGAAGGATATCTAAAACTCAGGTGGACCATGCCACAGGAAACATTGGGTATAATGATTTCCACCGTTGAAACCTTTCTAGGGCCAGCAGTGATGCTTACTTGTCATCCAACCTGTTCCCAAGATCACGCAGACATTAATGAAGGTAAAAAATAAATATCATCTTGATCCAAGTTTTGTGGCCCCCAAGAATTTTTTAATGGTACACGTTCAATTCACATTGTTTCCTGTGGTGTGGTCCACTTAAGCTTTCTATATGCTTCATTTTTTCTCTCAAGTCATAAAATTATCTTTTAAAATGGATGAACGGAGTAGATAAAATGCATAAATCACCGTGGACCCAGAGAGTTTACTCAGTACACAATCCGCTTCCATCTCGATCTCAGCTCCCAAGCGTATGGGGGTCCAGGCAAGGGCTCTGGGGTCTCACCATAATGTATGGGTCATGCGATACACCCATTTTTTCGTATCATCTTAATTAGGATATGAGTAAAAAAATGAGGTAATCGAAGGCTCAAGTGTCCCAACCCACCGTCACGTTTATTTGCCCTCCACCTGTTTACAAGGTTACATAGACCTTAATGAAGGGAAGACAAATATTAGCATGATCAAAACTTCTGCAGCTGCCGAGAAGTTTTTTATGGTCGGTTTTTAATCCCCACTGTGTGGTCCATTTGAGCCTTGGACCTGCCTCATCTTGGGCTCATGCCTTAAAATGATCTGAAATATTGGATGAATGGTGTGGATGAAACTGATACATCATGGTGGGCCCAACAAAACGCCTGCTTGGACCGAGTCCATCCAAGCGAGCAGGACGCAATCCGCTTCATTCATTCAGCTTGCCCAGTCCGGACACGGATTGCCTGTTGAGTAAGCCAGCGGAGCGGATTAGGTATTACCCGAGCTTGTCCTGAGGTTAGGACAGCCCCGACGTGGCTCATACGTGTCCCATTTGTATTGGGTGAAGGTCACCTTGTCAGATGAGACCTGCCACATCAGCAAGCCTGACACAGTCATTCACGCCTCCTCTCTCCCAATGCCCATACGCCACGTACTAGCCTGTCCTGAGCTCAGGACAGCCCAGGTAGTACCTAATCCGCTCCCCTCAGTGCCCTGTAGCTAGCTGAGTAAAGGCTCATTGAGATGTGTCTTAACCATGTTGTTGTTCATCCATTTTATGCGCACATTTTAGGGCATGAGTCCAAAATTGAAGTATATCCAAAGCTAAAGTGGGCCACATCATAGGAAACAGTGGGGAAAAGAACACCCACCGTTTAAACCTTCCTAAAAGTGATGTCTATTTATCATCCAACCTGCTCATATGGTCACACAACATGAATATGGGAAATAGAAATATCAGCTTAATCCAAACTTATGCGGCACAAAAGATGTTTTTAATGGTAAGCATTCAATTCCCATGGTTTCCGATGATATGACCCACTTAAGCTTTGGATATGCTTCAATGGGCCTGTTTGTTTTCTCAATGCAATGTTAAATGAAGTGTAAATGAAACACCCTGATCCATAGATCAAGTGGGAGACTGGGTGAGGATAGCCTCATTCCAACACTTTAGTCTTGGTATCGACTCCCAAGGGGGTGGCTGCATTGCGGTGTGACCAACAGTGTAGGTGGGTGTTCCAACAGTGGGGTATGTGCACTATCCCCCCCCCCCCTGTGCAATAAATGAATGAATCATTATTGCTTTCTGTTGTGTGGTCCATTTGAGCTTTGGATCTGCCTCAATTTTTAGACCCATGCAACTGATCTCTCAAAACGGATGGACGGTGTGGATATATACCATCATGGTGGGGCACAGAGAACTTGGTGACGTCAACCCGCCACGGACGCGGTGGTGTGTGGCATACGCAATCCGCTTCCGGTTGGGCGCGAATTAGGTGTTACCCCGGGAACAGCTTAGTGGGTGTTACCCCTACCGTATGGCTCACATGGATGATATTTTGTACATCCAGGCCGTCCATCCTTTTCTACAGCCCATTTTAGAATCATGTTCCAAAAATTATGCAGATATAAGTCTCAAGTGGACCATACCACTAGAAACAGTGTGATTGAGTGCTTCACCATTAAAAATTCCAAAGAGCCTATTCTAAGGTTTTGGTGATGTTTAATTTCAATCCAAGCTCTTGATAATGTCAATAAGGTCTTGATGAAGGGAAAATATAGATATCAGATTGATCCAAAACTTTTGTGGCTCACAAAACGTTTTTAATAATTATTCATCACTGTTTCTAGTGTTATGGTCCACCTGAGATTTGGATCTTCGTAAGCGTTTGGATCACATCCTAAAATGATATGAAAAAAACAGATAAACGGCTTCGATATATAAAAAAGTACACCAAAATGGACCCCACACGGTTAGGGTAACACCCACTAAGCTGTTCCCAGGGTAACACCTAATTCGCGCCCCTTCCGGTTTCGTGCATAAATACACCAGAGTTTCCTATCCAGATGTATGCTATCTGTAATAATGGATTTGCTGTTGCAATTGCTAGCTATTTGTAGCTTTCTTGCTGCGCTTTTGTTCTACAACAAATGCATAGCACGAACAAGTAGGCATGAGGGCAAGAGCAAGAGAGCACCCGAGCCAAGTGGTCCCTGGCCTTTGTTGGGCCACCTCCATCTACTCCAGGGACCGGAGCCACTTGCCCGAACACTCGGATCAATGGCCGATAAGTACGGCCCAGCTTTCATACTACGGCTTGGTATGCGCGATGCCTTTTTTGTGAGTAGTTGGGAGCTCGCAAAGGAGTGCTTCACCACCAATGACCTGGTCCTCGCCAGCCGACCTCGATCACTGGCTGGAAAGCATATAGGCTACGACTACGCCATGGTAGGGTTCGCACCTTACGGCCCCTACTGGCGCCAAATACGGAAGATCCTCGCCGTTGAGCTCCTATCAAACCGTCGGCTGGAGTCGCTCAAGCACTTCCGTTCCTCAGAGATCGACATGGGTGTAAAAGCGTTGTACGGAGAATGGGAGAAGTGTCGTGGGAGACCGGTTGCAGTCGAGATGAAGCAATGGTTTGGGGACCTGACTTTCAACATGTTGACCATGATCGTGGCCGGGAAGCGATATTTCGGTAGTAACGGTGTAAGCGATGAGAGCGAGGTGAGGCGGTTCCGACATGCGATTGACGAAATTATTTATCTATCTGGTGTGTTTGTGATATCGGATGCATTTCCTTTTCTAAAATGGATGGATGTGTGTGGCCACGAGAGTGCAATGAAAAAAGCCTCTAAGGAACTGGACAGTCTAGTCGCAAGCTGGCTGAACGATCATAGGCAAAAGAGGAAGTCCGGCAAGATTGATGGTGGAGATCGTGACTTCATCGACGTGATGCTGTCCATCTTGCAGGATGGCCAGCTCCCTGACTATGATGATGATACCGCAATCAAGGCCACTTCCGTGGTATGTGTACTACCCCCACCCGTGCCGAGATCAGACCAGACATGGCTCTTAGGGGCCCACCGTCATGTATGGTTTTCATCCACACTTTCTATCCATTTTGACATCCAACGTTGAAACCTTCCTAGGGCCCACACCATTATTTTTATTTTCCGTCATGTTTAATGGTATGCGTTCAATCACCACTGAATGGTCCACTTGATTCTTTGATCTACCTCATGCTTGGACTTTTACACTAAATTGATATTGCAAAATGGATGGACGGTGTGGATGAAACCCATACATCACGGTGCTGCCCTCAGAGCCCTGCCTGTTCCCAGTCCGCATCCCTTAGGGACTGGACTGAGGGTAAAATTGGCATTAAATTTTAGTGGTAAGGACTGTATTGAAAGTAAGAAGAGATAAGATTCAAAATTGATAGTGACTAGTGAGTGCCCTATCTAAGGATAAGGTTTGCAATCGCCCCGACGGGCCAAGGGCCTGCCTTTGGACCCGGGCTAGTATCTATTAGCTTGGCCCATTGGCTGGTCTCGCTTGCATGGCCTCATCAATTTTTCAGGCTAGGCTTGGGCCCAAGTCATTTTAGCCCAAACTCACCAATTGCCCGCTGGCCTGACCGGACCCAACTTCATATTTAAGTGCTATATCCTGCAATTATACCATTTTAATCCTTGATTAGGCAACCCATGCAACTTAGACCAGTGTTTTGGTTCCTCTTAAGTGTTTATTTCTTTGTGCATGTACGGCCTACTCATCCATGGTAGAGATATTATAAATTTTCAAGTTGGGTCTGTGGCCAATTAAATTTTAACAATCATTTAAGGTCCTGTTTGTTAGGCGCCCAAAGTAATTAGGAATTAGAAATCTTAATATCCAATGTACAATGATCGTTAGCATGAATTTGTTATGTATTGGAAATTAAATTCTCTAAAATTCTATATATAATTACTATTAACATGAATTCGTTTGTAGTATCTCTAGTGTAAAAAGGAATTTTTATAAAAGAAAAAAAAACTACCTAATTAATATTGAATCTATATCCTGGTATACCCTTTTGTAGAAATGTTTTCAAAAATCTCTACCTGTGTGATGTTTTCAAAAATCGATATAATTATCATTTCACTACCTCCCATCATGGCCCCTTAGACCAGCAAAAAGGTTGGTGGCTCAAGTGGGCCTCACTGTGATGTTTATGTCAAATCGACCCCAACCACCGGGTGTGTCACCCCACGTTAGGAAAAGACTCAAAAACAAGGTCCATATTTGATTTTGGTGGACCACATTATCAGAAACTGTATACATGGCAACACATGGCCTCCAAACTATTACCATTATTGTGACCCACTTGAATCATGAAAGAGTATGAATTATGGCAACAGGCCTAAATTTTTGTATGGAATCTGCTAGTTAGAGTGGATTTCTTATAATTATCATGGCAGGCCCTGTGAAAATTAATGGTGGACATCTCTCTCCCAACTATTTCATTTGATATGGCCCACTAGAATCACATGTGAGCATGATCTTTTGTACCTAGGCCTAATATGGGACTAAATATCTAATGGTAGGACTGGATCTTACATAGACATCACAGTGGGCTCCATAAAAAATCAAGAGCAACATCTATACAATTCATTTTCTTTCGCAATAAACTCCCTGCACCCTTCAAAAGGGATGTGTGGAGTTGATTTTTGGTACAGCCCACTATGATGTGCATCAAAGTCCAGTCTGACCCTTAGATGCATAATCCCTATTTAAGCCCAAAGCAAAAAATCAAGCTCTTGTAACTCAGGTGGGCCATGTGAAAGAAAATAGTTGGGAAAGAGTCGTCCACCCTTGATTTTCTAGTGCTCACTATGATGTGCATCTAAATCCACTCCAACCATTAGATGCCACAACAAAATTTAAGCCTAGGGTTAAAAATTTAAAATTTAGGCTCATATATCCATTATTTAGGTGGGTCGTACCAAGGGAAACAGTTTGTAGGGCAACCATTGCCCTATGCACTATTTCCAATCATGTGGTCCATCTAAATCTAAGATGGGGGTATTTTTGGTCACTTGACCTAACATGAGGTGATCCACCTGGTGGTTGAATGGATTTTACGTAAACATGGTCATGAGGGTCATCCAAGCAGCCCACCTATTTTAGGTAAACATAGACATGAGGCCCATACAAGCAACCCACCCATTTTAGGTAAACATAGAGATGAGGCCCATCCAAGCAGCCCACCCATTTGGTAGCACACCCGCGCAACCAACGGTTAAAGAATATTTTTATTTTCTTCCAACGGATGGAAGGCTGAGAAAGTTTTTCCTTCTAATTCTTTTTTTTTTTTCATGTTATTTCTTCTCAACTTCATGCAGGCTCTCCTCCTAGCTGGCTCAGACACCTCAGGGCTCACTATGACGTGGGCCCTTACCTTGCTGCTGAATAATCGCCACGTAATCAAAAGGGCCAAAGATGAGTTGGACATGCACGTAGGCAGGGACCGACATGTGGACGAGTCCGATTTAAAAAACCTAGTGTACCTCCAAGCTATTATCAAGGAAACAATGCGCCTACATCCTGCTGCACCTCTTTTGCTACCACATGAGGCTACAGAAGACTGTCAGGTTGGAGGCTTCCATGTACCTGCTGGCACACAAGTGTTCTTTAACGTCTGGAAGATTCATCAGGACCCACGAGTATGGCCAGACCCATCTGAATTCCGGCCAGAGAGGTTCATGACCAGCCACGTGGACATAGATGTGAGGGGCAAGCATTTCGAGTACCTCCCATTTGGGTCGGGCAGGCGGATATGCCCGGGTATCACATTCGCCTGGCAAATCATACACCTGACACTGGCTCGTTTGCTTCATGCCTTTGACCTGGACACACCCAATGGTCAGCCTGTAGATATGACTGAAGGCTTGGGTTTAACTAACCCTAAATCAACACCGTTGGAAGTCCTGTGGACCCCACGCCTTCCTTCTCATCTTTATAACTAGCACGAACCCCATGATATGAGGGTGTACATGCAACACGTGCAACCGTAGAAACTTTGCCTTAGATTCAAGTCGCTCAACATGCATTGGGTCCTGTTTTTAATAAGCATTAGCTCAAAACTAAGTCAGAATATTATGTGGGCCATGAAATACTAGATGATGCCATGCATAGGTTATGGATGTCAACCCGTTAGAGAATAAAAGGGCCAATGGCCCATTGCATATATGTAATGGGCCTTTCAGTTTGGACCTAGGCCCTATCCAGTTGCTTGTTAAATGAAAAGAGGTGGTGAAACCCCCAAGGGCTGGTTTGGATGCCTACAAAGTCTATGTTGTAAACACTTTTCAAGTCCCTTTTTTTTTAATGGAAAGGAAGTCACTTTACTTGCTATTCAGTTTGGCTTTTAAGTGGTAATCTATTTATACGTAAGAGAATTATATGTTACTTATATAGAAAATGTTAACAATGTATAAGGTAGGTATTCACATCAGTTGTGTGTCATTAATGTCAGTACCCACATTGCTAAGTACCATTCTTTGACTAGCTCGTTTAATCACTGAAATCCAAGCGCCAATCCAAAGAAGCAGGAATAAGAAAAAAAAGGCAGGGATCACAAAAGCCAGAGAAACTACTGGAAAGAGCATGGAGAGACTCCCATAAACGCCTTGCCTTATCCGAACACTTCCTAAATTTCATTTCTTGGATTGTTTGTAAGCAATGGCGTTAAGAAAGCTAAAAGGTGAGACCACAAGTTGCACCTCGTGGCATATGTGAATGATTATCTGGACCGCTGATTTTTTGGCTAGATGATCTGTCGAGGGTCCCACCTGATAGACGTCTCTGACGTCCTACACACCCCTCCCAGCCTGTAAGACTAACACTCGCCAGTTTTCCATCTTTGTCCGCTTGTAAAGGTTACCACATCCGTCTTGCCTCTCTCAAATATCAATAACAACGACAGCTGAAATGAGAAAACACCCTATGTGTAAATGGGCCAGGTCTAGGCTTATTCATCCAAGCTTCAGAACAAAACTAGACCCAGGCCCAGAAGAGCCCACTAGCTGAGCAACTCAGCCCAGACCAAATGTGCCCATCACGAGGGGCCTTGAGCCTCAGCAGAGATCCGATCCAAAGTGAGCTAGGGCCTTTATGGTCATGAACATCCTAAAGCTGAATGCCTGCTTTATGGCTAAGGCACCTTAGTCATTATGTCCGACTCATTGTCATCTGTATGGATCTTCTCAAGATGTAGCACTTTGTTCTCCAAAATATCCCCGATCCATTCGACAAGCCTCAAAATGCACGGTGTTTATGTCTGACACACATCACATGGTTTTATATATATATATATATATATATATATATATATATATATATATATATATGAGATCGACAACATGGGAACTTCCCATGAGGTCGAGCTGTGTGGGCCCACCGTGCATTTGATGAGTCCCCTTTAGGTTATGGGATATACTAAAAATCAGCTCTGTATGGAACTCAAGTGGGCCATATCATCTAAAATCATGCGAAGACATGTATAAAACATCTAAAAGCACTTGGTGGGGCCTACCTAACTTTTGGACTGAAACTTTCTCTGACCCCTCATCCAAGTGGACACACACAATGGATGGGTTAGATTTGTGAACCACATCTCAGTGGGCCCAATAAATAATCATGAAGGTTTTAATGAGCAGGTAACCCCTCTCAACTGTTGTATGTGGTGTGGCCCACCTAAGTCATGTATTGACCTATTTTTTAAGCTCGTGGCCCACCATGTAATGATCTGACTGATGGGGCAGATGTTTGACACACATCACAGTGGGGCCCACAGCTCGACCTCATGGGAAGTTCCCATGAGGTCGACTTCATAATACCATTTCTCTATACACAAACACACACTCACCATTATGGATGGGCACTTGGACATTACTTAAGAATTGCATGCAAGGCACCCAAGCAATTCAAAAATTAAATTCTTCAAATCATAAGCATGACTTCCGTACTATGCTCTTTTTTCTCCAATATTACACCTTTGGCATATATCCCACATATCACACTAGATGGATGTCACATTCATAGAATTAGATTCACTTCTTAGATACCTTGATGGTGAAATGATAGACATGTGCGACTCAAAATCTCATGCTATAGAGTGGGAGGTTCGAGTCCTAATGCTTTTTTTTTTTTTTTTTTTATTGCCTGCCTACCATATTGGTGGACATTGAGTGAATGGTTAGAAATGAAAAATATCTAATAATCCTATTTCATTAAACAAGCATCCCTAGAAGGATTGCCTGCGACATTCGGCAGCTTGGACCTAGTGGGGCCCACTGTGATGCTTGTGAGAAATCTACCCTGTCTTTCTATTTTTTTCAGATCATGTTAAGTACTTAGACAAAAAGTGAGGCGGATCCAAAATTCACGTGGGCCGCACTACAAGGAAACTGTGGGGATTGAACACCCATCGTTGAAACATTCTTGGGGCCACATAAGTTTTGTATCAGGCTATGCATTTTCGTTTCATCTCAATGGGAATAGCCTTCTGAACAATTTGGATGACGCATAAACATCAAGGTATGTGGACTCGAGAAGGTTTCAATGGCAAGCATCTCGCTCCCCACATTTTTCTTCTCATGTGGCATCGATTGAGTTTTGGATCCACCTCATTTTAGGTCTCATGCCCTAATATGAGTTGGCAAAATGGTCAGGTAAATTTCTCATAAACAGCAAGATGGACTCACCTAGCTTTGGACCACAAGAACTTCCGGTTGTTAGAGGTGTGGCCAGAAATCTTTGTCCACATTTTGAGTTAGAGGTTAAGGTAGTTCATGGGGATTTGTACCAAAATGACTCCAAGGTATTCTAAGAGAATAGCCTCCCTTTTCATTTTTTTTTATTTGATATCTTTTTAGTTTTTATAAGATTAAATACCTTTGCCTTTATGAGTTGTGCCTATACTTGCTTTTATTTGCAGCAGAAGCTTCATAGCCCTAATCTCAATGCAACATTTGGCCATCGCATGGTGATTGGGCTCACTTAAAGGCAGATTCAATCCGTTCATTCTCTGTGGCTCACCATTTTATCTGGAAGATGATAATTTCAGCTAGATATGAACTCTTTGTGGCCCATAAGAATCGATAATAGTGACTGCTCACTTTTAATTATTTTTTTATGGTGGGGTCCACCTTATTTGTGGATAAAACTCATTCTTTGGCCCATGACATTAAATTAAATTCTTAATCTAATGAATGGAATGGATTTGATACATACCCTATGGTAGACTCCACAATACTTAACATATGACAACCACGACCTAGACCCTTAATGCGTGAAAACCTCGACTTTTAACACATGGCAACCATGACTCAAACCCTTAACATATAACAATCTGGACCCATGACCCTTTACACATGACAACCATGACCCTAAACTTTAACACCATAGGGACACCGTCTATGGCACCCACCACGGGTATGTGCTGAATCCACTCTGTCCATTAGAGTTGGTATTTCATAAAAGGCCATGGGTTAAGAATGAGCCATGTTCAAAAATTAGGTGAACCACACCACAAGGAACCAACTGAGAGTGAACGAGCACCATTTTTTTTTTTTTTTTTTATGTACCATAAAGAGCTTGTGTTGGGCTAATGTTAGTTTATTCTCATTGCAATAGCAGGCCATAAAGAGAAGGAGCAGATTGGATCTGCCTTAAGTAGAGCCGATCATCACATTATGGCCACCTCATGCATTAAGAGAGAAGTTTGGAAACTTTTCCCGCAAGCAAAAGGAAGTATAGGCATAGCTCCTAAAAAAAAAGTGCATTTTGGTCCATGAAAAAGCTAAAAAAAAAGTTGTCAAAGGCTTTAAAAAATGAAAAAGAAAGCTATTATCTAAAAGCGGACATACCTTAGTCTCATTTTGATAAAAATCCTTGTTCAGGTTATCTGTTTTGGGGACTTTGACTGGGCAACAGTGGTCAGGATTGTTCAGGCAATCCTCCATATCAAGCCTCACGCGCTGCCAGAGTATTAAATTACTCCCTATAAATACATGCAAGGTATTGTCATATAGGGCTGGCAATGGCACGGATCAAGATCCGTATCCGATCCGTATCCGATCCGATTTAATCGGATTCGGATCAATAATCGGATAATCGGATCGGATACGGATATCCAACGATGATCCGTTTAATATTCGGGTCGGATTCGGATCAACCTTGATCCAGCCCGTTAACGATCCGACCCGATAAAATAAATAAATAAAAAAAATAAAATAAATAAAATAAAATAAAATAAAATAAAAACATATGATAATCTCTCTCTCTCTCTCTCTCTCTCTCTCTCTCTCTCTCTCTCTCTCTCCCCTCTCTCGGATATCCGGTCGGATATCGGGTCGGATCATAATCGAATCGGAAACGGATTTTGAAAAATTTAATCGGGTCGGGTTCGGATCATGTACTTGTGATCCGAATCGGATTCGGGTCGGATTCGGGTCGGATATATTCTTAATCGAATCGGATTCGGATCATCACTGATCCGGCCCGTATCCGACCCGTTGACAGCCCTATTGTCATATTATACACCCAAACAGCCAAACAACACCTGTGGATTTGATTCTCCTATTACAAGCCCTCGGTGTGCCTTTTACCTTATTCCTTTTCCACAATCAATGGCTGGCAAGAGCCCACCCTAAGAAGAGCAAGACCATGGGTGCACCCGAACCTGCTGGTGCATGGCCTGTACTGGGCCACCTCCCCTTGTTAAGTGGGGCTGAGACGTTGGCCCGGAGATTCGGAGCCATGGCTGATGCATACTGGCCCGTGTTCATGCTCCAGCTTGGCATGAACCGGACGCTAATCGTGAGTAGCTGGGAGATAGCAAAGGAGTGTTTTACTACCAACGACAAGGCTCTTGCCAGCCGTCCATCTAGTGCTGCCGGTGAGTATGTCTGTTACAACTACGCGGCCTTTGCTATTGCACCCTACGGGCCTTTCTGGCGTGAGTTACGTGGGATAGCTGTGCTCAAGCTTTTGTCGAACACTAAGGTCGAGTCGCTCAAGCATGTCCGTGCCACGGTGATCAATAAGTGTGTCAAAGAGTTGTATGGGCTCTGGGTGGACCATCATCGGTAGCCAATCACTGTCGAAATGAAGCAATGGTCCGAAGACCTGACATTCAATGTGATCATCACGATGATCGCGGGCAAGCGTTACTGTAATGTGGGTCCATCTGGTGAGGCCGTTCGAGTGCAGCGGGCTGTGCGTGAAATGGCCCACGACCTTGGTGTCTTTGTTCCGTCCGACTCGTTTCCTTTTCTCAAGTGGTTTGACTTCCAGGGACACAAGAGGGCCATGAAGCAGACGACAAAGAAAATGGATTCGGTGGCTGTAAGGTGGGTGGAGGAGCATCGGCAGAGGAGGCTCTCTGGAGAGGAATCTGATATTGCGCAGCACGCCAACAATGCCGGTGAATCGAGATCCAATCTCCAGTCTCACCCACAAACGATAAACAGGAAGAAAATAATAACTAGAAATAGAATCACACAAACCAACAATCCACAAGGCAGAATTTACGTGGAAAAACCCCAACAACGGTAAAAAACCACGGGTGCAAACTTCACTATAAAGAAGAACGAAGTTACAAGCAATACACTTACCTTCTCTTATGCTCCCATGCACAGAGATGACCATTTTGCTAATCCTTTCGCCTTTTTCTCACCTTGGACGTATAGAAGCCCTAATCCCCTTGTCTAATTCCGGTTTATACCCCTTTATATAGTAAAACCTGCAATTAGAACACAAAATAGGAAACTCGCACTTTAAGTCCGCGGCCAGTCGAGCGCCCCGTCATAATTGGGTCGGGTGCCCGGCCATTACAAAATAGTCTAGCAACAAAAAACATAAAACAGTGTATTATCGGGCGTCCGGTCACTTTGACCTCCGAGTGCCCGGCCGTCCATAAAACGGTCCAGCAACATATGTCTCAAATTGTATGAATATCGGGCGCCCGACCATGCCCTGGTGAGAATTGTCTCGACACTCAACAATCTCCCACTTGGAGACACATTACCACATGATCCTTCGTCTTCTACATCCGAAGTGCACCACGTCCCAATCTTCAAGCTTGAAGACCAATCAAAGCTGAATAGAGCTTCAGCTTCTCCAGTGTGACCGCCTTGATTAACATATCTGCAGGATTCTCACTTGTATGAATCTTCTCCAAAGCAATCGATCCATCTTCCAGTAACGAGTGTATGAAGTGATATCTGATGTCAATATGCTTGGTCCTCGAATGAAAGGCTGAACTCTTAGCCAAGTGTATTGCACTCTGACTGTCACTGTACAGCTTACAATCTGCTTGCTTCTTCCCCAACTCTTCCATAAAACCTTGCACCATACCATCTCCTTGCACACTTCTGTAGCTGCAACATATTCTGCTTCCGTTGTACTGATGGATACTATCTTCTGTAACTGAGAGATCCAACTGACTGTAGCACTACCCAGGGTCCAACTGACTGTAGCACTACCCAGGGTAAAGACATACCCTTTAGTGCTCCTTCTGCTGTCGATATCCCCTGCCAAATCTGAGTCGACGTAGCCTTGTAGCTTGATTTTCAATCCTCCATAACATAGCCATACATCCATAGTACCTACCAGGTATTTGAGGATCCACTTCACAGCTTCCCAATGTTCCTTTCCGGGGTTGTTCATGTACCTGCTAACAACTCCCACTGCTTGAGTAATATCTGGCCTTGTGCTAACCATAGCATACATGAGGCTCCCTATAGCTAATGCATAAGGGACTTTAGCCATGTAGTCCCGTTCCTCCTGCGTTTTAGTTGATTGCTCCTTAGAAAGCTTGAAGTGGTTGGCTAATGGAGTGCTAACCGGCTTAGTACCTCTCATGTTAAATCGATCAAGTACCTTGGCTATGTACTCTACTTGTGACAAAACTAGCTTCTTATTTTTCCTGTCACGCTCTATCCTAATGCCTAGGATTTGTTTTGCAGCTCTTAAATCCTTCATAGCAAACTCTCTATACAGTTGTCTTTTGAGATCTGAGATGTCTTTCATGCTTGATCCGGCCACAAGCATATCATCAACATATAGAAGAAGAATGATGTATGACGTATCAAACTTCTTCAAGTAACAACAGTGGTCTGCATGACATCTCCTGTACCCGTTTCTCGACATGAAACTGTCGAACTTCTTGTACCACTACCTCGGGGCCTGGTTCAAGCCATATAGACTCTTCTTCAGTCTACACACCTTGTTCTCATTTCCTGGTGCCACGTATTCTGTCGGCTGATGCATGTATATCTCTTCTTCAAAGTCTCCATAAAGAAATGTTGTCTTAACATTTAGCTGCTCTAGATGTAAGTCATCTGTAGCCACTATACTCAAGACCATGCGAATCGTAGACATCTTCACCACAGGTGAAAATATTTCTGTGAAATCGATACCTGCCTTTTGTTGGAACCCTTTCATAACCAATCTAGCCTTGTACCGTTTCGAACCATCGTGCTCCTCCTTCAGTTTGTAAACCCACTTGTTATGAAGAACTTTCTTACCCTTAGGTAAAGTGACTAGCTCCCACGTACGATTAGACTCAAGAGAGTCCATCTCATCTTCCATGGCTTGCTCCCACTTAACCCGCATATCTGACCGTAACGCCTCTTCAAAACACTCTGGCTCACCATTATCTGTCAGCAGTAGATAATGTAAGGAGGGTAAGTATCGGACCTTGGTTCTCCTCTCTTGAGTAGACCTCCTCACAACCGGTGTCTGCGGCTCTGCCTCATTATGCTCCTGTGCATGCTCATCCTGTGGCACTGCAACACTTGTGTCCTATAACTCTTCTAACTCTACGAATTCCTTCTCATCGGCCTTGTTCTGCTTTTGCTGCACACTGTCATTATGCATCACTTTTTCATTGAAGACTACGTCATTGCTTCTAATGATTTTTCGGTTCTCAATATCCCAAAACCGGTGTGGCCAAAATCATTCTACCCTTAGCCTATAAACGTGCACCTTCTGAACTTCGCATCCAGCTTGTTTCTGTGCTCTGCATCAATGTGAACATAAGAGGTACAACCAAACACTCTAAGATGTGCAAGGTTCACCTCTTTTCCAGTCCACGTTTCTTCTGGTAGCCCACCATCCAATGGTGCCGAGGGACTTCTATTGATGAGATATACGACAGTATTCACAGCATCTGCCCAAAAGGGCTTGGGCAACCCTGCATGTAGCCTCATGCTCCTAGCGAGCTCAAGGATGGTCCTGTTAATGCGCTCAGCCATACCGTTCTGTTGCGGTGTCTCTGGAATCGTTTTCTGATGTTTGATTCCATTTGCTACATAATACTCCTCAAATCTCTTATCACAATACTCTCCTCCATTATCCGATCTGAGACACTTCACAGTTTTACCGATCTCATTTTCTACCATAACTTTCCACTTCTTAAATACATCAAATACATCAGACTTGTGCTTTAAGAAGTAAACCCACAGTTTTCTACTAGCATCATCAATGAAAGAAATAAAATAACGTGAGCCACCAAGAGATGATACCTGTGCCGGTCCCCACACATCAGTGTGTACAAGCTCCAACAGATGTGTCTTTGGAGCGCGTTCTGTCTTCTTGAAGCTAACTCTCTTCTGCTTGCCATACACGCAATCCTCGCAGAATTCTAGATCGATTGCCTTCAACCCTGGTAGCTTACCCTTTGACAATAGCACTTTCATCCCTTTCTCACTCATTTGTCCCAACCTCTGATGCCATAACTACCCATTCACTCTAGTTGATGCGATTGCGAGTGAACTATACAATCCGGAAGTCACGTACAAGGTACCTTCCTTCTTGCCTCGAGATATTACCAAGCCACCTTTTATAACCTTCCATGCATCGCTTGTGAATGTCGTCACATATCCGGTATCGGCCAACTGCCCCACTGAGATCAAATTCTGCCTCAAACTCGGTACATGTTTGACATCCTTCAGCTTCAAGACTGTTCCGTCTTTCTGACTTAAGTGAATGTCTCTCTTATTAACAATGCTGCATGGCTCATCATCACCCACGTAGACTCTCTCAAAGTCACCTGACACATAGTCACGAAGAACTTCTTTTGACGAAGTGGCATGAAACGAAGCATCTGAGTCTATAACCCAAGACTCATTACACGCATCAAGAGATAAGATCAACGCCTCTGTGTCACTCTCCTCAAATAGATTCGCTGAATCCTTCCCACCTTGAGAGCTTCTTTCTTGTTTCTTAAGCGCCCTACAATCACGCTTCATGTGCCCCTTCTTCCCGCAATGCCAACACTCGTCCTTGTCTTTCTGTCCTTTGGACTTATTCCTCGACTTAGAACACCCATGTTTATTGCTACCTTTGTTTGAAGATCTTCCTCTTCCTTCAATATTTAGAGCATTCCCTGAATTCCCTGAAGTTCCCGATGCCTTCCTTCTAGATTCTTCGCTTAGAATTAGACTGGCCACATCATCGAATTTAACTTTGTAGACCCTGAGGAATTGCTCACGGCAATCACCAAATCATCCCAACTGTCTGGTAAAGTTGACAAGATCAATAGAGCCCTGACCTCGTCATCAAAAGTGATGCCAACGGATTCTAATTGGCTCGTGACTGTATTGAACTCGTTTAGATGTTCAGTCACGCCCTCACCATCTGACATCTTTATGTTGAATAGCCGTTTCATAAGATGAACCTTATTGGACACCGATGGTTTCTCATACATCGTAACCAAAGCCTGCATTAATTCTTTTGTGGTCTTTACTTTGGATATATTGAAGTCGACGCTCTTAGACAAAGAGAGTCGGATCGTTCCTAAAGCCTTCCGATCCACTAAAGCCCATTTATCATCTATCATCTTATCTGGTTTCTTCTCTTTTCCTCCTAGAGGAATGTAGAGGTCCTTCTGATACAGATAATCCTCCATTTGCATCTTCCAGAAGACAAAGTTTGAACCATCAAACTTCTCAATTCTACTTTTCCCATCTTCCGTCATCACTCACATTTGAACTAAACCAATAGGTTTGATACCAGTTGTTGCGCGGCACGCCAACAACGTCGTTGAACCGAGATCCAATCTCCAGTCTCACCCACAAACGATAAACAGGAAGAAAATAATAACTAGAAGTAGAATCACACAAACCAACAATCCACAAGACAATTTACGTGGAAAAACCCCAACAAAGGTAAAAAAAACCACGGGTGCAAACTTCACTATGAAGAAGAACGAAGTTATAAGTAATACACTTACCTTCTCTTATGCTCCCATACACAGAGATGGCCGTTTTGCTAATCCTCTCGCCTTTTTCTCACATTGGACATATAGAAGCCCTAATCCCCTTGTCTAATCCTGGTTTACACCCCTTTATATAGTAAACCCTGCAATTAGAACACAAAATAGAAAACCCGCACTTTAAGTCAGCGGTCGGTTGAGCGCCCGGTCATAACTAGGTCGGGGCGCCCGACCATTACAAAATACGTCCAGCCACAAAAAACATAAACAGTGTATTATCGGGCACCTGGTCACTTTGACCGCCGGGCGCTCGGCCATGCACAAAACGGTCCAGCAACATATGTCTCAAATTGTATGAATATCGGGCGCCTGATCATCAGACCGTCCAGGCGCCTGACCATGCCCTGGTGAGAATTGTCTCCACACTCAACATCTGATGGGGAGGACTTCATCGATGTGATGCTGACGGCCATGGAAGATGCAAACCTGCAGCGGGACCCACGTGTGTGGTCACGCCACGCCTGCCTTCTCATTATGGTCGGTTTCCACGCCCCTAGGAATAGAAAAATACAATAAAACCAGACCATAAAATATTGTGAATTACAATAATGTTGGTTGATATCAAATCCACCGAACACTTCATTCATGATTTAAGACTAAATCATCATGATTTCCGGACGATAGGGCCCTACCAAGATGAACTGTTCAGATGGACCAAACACGCAGGTGGGATCATTTAACAAAAGGAGACCATCCAACGCACCTGATTCATTTAACAAAAGGGACGATCGGATGGACATCCCTAATTCCCCATACCACACGTTTACCACATTGACCATTTTAGTTCAGACCGTCCAGAATCCAGATTGTCCATGTTACTTAGAATCGCGCTAGTGCACCTACGTAGTTATTTTCATACATGGAGAGCCACCTAGGGCTCTCAATGGAGCAGGTTAGATCCGAGATCCGATTCGCTCCGAATCCGTTTAATGTGGATTTAGATCTTGAAGTAGGTCCGATTGGTTAAATGGACCGGATTTGGATCTTAAAATAGGTCTGATTACTTAAATGGACCAGATATGGATTCACTTGAACATATCCAAGTTCGATCCGAATCTGATTAAGATCCTACTCATTGTCACCTAACTGTATATGTTATATTCATGCTAACCATCCGTTTTACAAATTATTTTAGGCCATGTCGACCATACCATAGTAAATAGTGGGATTTGCATCATTTTTCTACTAAATTAAATATATTATATTATATATTTTATATCATATATTTTTTCAGATTTGTAATGGGGTGAATTCTGACCTAGATCCAACCCAAATCCGATGGTTATATGGATTTTGGATCGGAAATGGATCTAACAATTTATAAATGGATTGGATATGGATATCACCTTTTGGATCTGAGTTGGATCCGAATCCGATCTGAATGCAGCTACAGATAAACAGACTTGGAGCTGGATCCAACTGGATCTGATCCAGATCCCACCCAATGAGAGCCTTAGAGCCACCGGTGGATTAATTATCCGTCCATTAATTACGCTGCCTTGTGTTTACAATTGAACCCAATAATCATGGTAAACCCAACTTAAGTAGGCCACATCATGGGAAATAGCTGAGATGGAACACCCACCTTTATTTTTGTGTATGGCCCACCGTAATATTTGTATGCCATATTATCCATTAATCTAGCGCCTCATCAGGACGAAAGAAATACAAAAATCACAGTATTCCAAAATTCAGATGGGCCATACATGTGAATTTAGAAGTTTTAGACATACTTTTATGAGTGGCATAGCGCCCGAGTGTTCCATCAACGTCATTTTTCAGATCAAGGCCAACAATGGGTGGCGTGCCCGAAAGATACGGTGAATTCTTTGATATATTGTTTCCCCGTATTAGAGGAAGCAACACCTTGGATACCTAACTTAGGTACACAACCTTTTAATTACATGACGTGACATTTTTTTTTTTAATAAATGGTTGACCCCATTTCTGAAGGATTTTTATATCCATGAATTGCCTGGTAATTTGTCAGCAAGGACATGCCTGATGACTCTACCCAATGGGATTTAATTGGCTATGTGTCAGATGGGGCCGACACATACCATGTCTGAAAGTTGTTCAGTTAACTGGGCCATACTCCGTAGGACAACTTTTAAACATTCTTTGGATGGCCCTTCTATGACATTGGCATGTTGACGTAGGAAAAAGATCAAGCACCTTTCTATTATACAAGGGCCGGAGAAAGCCCAAAGAAAATTCGACAAAACTCAATAAAGTTTAACTGATCGATTAGTCGAATCAATCAATTAAAATTCCTATAGAAATTTTAGTTTAGTTGTTGGATAGCTTCTGCCAATTAAAACATGTCAAAATTGAGCTTCAACAAGTCAAAATACATTTTGACAGGTCGGAGATTGGGTTGATAGGTCGATGCTCAGATCAACGGATTTGTGGGGGAAGTTATGAAATTTTTTGAACTTGTGTGATTCCTTTTCTATTTTGTTTAAGACTTTCTTAATGCATTCCTATGGTTTTGTTCAGGGTTATATAAAGTTGTTAGGACTCATTTTTAATGGATGCAATCTCTCCTATTATTCAATCAGAATTCGATTTTTATCGACTCTCATCTCGTGGGTACGGAATTTCTCATGTGGATTAAATCGAGATTTCTCTTGTGGATTCAAGGTAGTTATCCCTTTGAGAAAGATGATGATTGACCTCATCACGTCCCTCCCTACGTCAATTGATATCAGAGTGAGGTTTTGCTTTGGGACGGTGTCTTTTAACAAAGGTTTGAGAAACAATCTCATGGATGGTGCTCTAGGGAACTATCTTCTCACAATAGTGATTTTTGAGACGATGCTTGAGACTTTCCAACAAGAGCATCCACAAGCCATGCAAGGGTAACGGGCTTCTTTCGACTGTATAGCGGATGCCATAGGGCAACTCTCTGTTCATAACGATGATTTGCTCTAGTGGGCGCTGGAATTCGCGTTCGGGTCGATCGGATGAATCGAGCATTTAGGAAGAAGGTTGATCTTCTTAGCTTCAATGGCCAGTTTCACATCGAAGATTGCCTTTTTGAAGTCAGACTCTTCTTCAATTATGTGAAGATTCCTGAAGAGAAGAAAGTTAAGTTCGTGGCTTACAATTTGAAGGGTGGTGCTTCGGCTTGATGGGAACAACTTTTGCGCGAGCGAACACGATAGATGAATGTGCCAATCCGCACGTGGCAGCGGATGAAGCGACGGCTGTAGGTACAATTTCTATACAATGATGATGATCAGGTACTATTCTAGCAGTCTCAAAATTTTCGGCAGAATCGTCGATCAATTAGGTATTATGTAGAGAAATCCTATTATTTTTCGACGATCTGGTTGAGACAGAGTCACGACAAGATGCCGGATTCATTAGTGGCGTATGTGTGGCCTCAATGAAAATGGAGAACCAACCCAATACTTTAAAAGTAGAGGGCAATCTCCCCTAACGATCCAAGGTTTCATCAAAGAATTAGATGGGTTGGAAGAGAACAATGACTTAGAAATTTGATAAAAAATACAAGCCACCAATATCTCAAATATTGTACAAAATTTTGAGGAGGTGGAGGAAATCAATACCTCAGTTGTAAAGGAAAATGAGCAAGAGTTCGTGAACATCCCAGAACATGTTAAGCTAGTGTTGCAGGAATTTGAAGTGATTATGCTCGCCAAAATTCTTGGCGACTTGTCCCCTATATAGGAGATTAGTCTTTCTTAGGTTGAACATGTCTTTAATAGCACAAAAAATCAATCTACCAACCAGTTCCAATTTGAAAAGAAGTCGGCGAAGTTTGCTGCAACGTACCAAAAAGAGGCTAAGAATGCATATCGTGAATCAAGTCTGTTGAAGAAGTTAAATGAATATTGTGGCCCAAGTTCAAAGAAAAACTCGATGATGAGTTTTTTCAAGTAGAAGGGTCTGATGTAGGATGAGGATCAAGCACCTTTCTAACACACATGGACCGAAAAAAGCTCAAAGAAAAATCGACAAAACTCAACAAAATTCGACTGGTCGACCAATCGACATTCTTACAAAAATTCCAGTTTGATAGCTGGATAGATTTTGCCAGTTTAGGCAAGTTGGAATTGAGCTTCGACAGGTCGAAATCCATTTTGACAGGTCGAAGATCAGGTCGATGCTCAGATCAACAAATTTGCGAGAAGTTGCAAAATTTTTTGAACTTGCGTGATTTCATTCCTAGTTTGTTTATGACTCTCTTAATGTATTTTTAGGGCTTTGTTTAGAGTTATATAAGGTTGTTAGGACTCATTTTTAATGGATGCAATCTCTCATAATAGTCAATCAAAATTTAATTTTTATCAACTCTCATCTCATGGATTTGAGATTTCTCTTGTGAATTTAAGGTAGTTATCCCTTAGAGAAAAATGGTAATCAACCTCATCACGCCCTCCCCTGCATCACATGTGGCCCAGTCAAATCCTACCATATCAGGTTACCAGTGATATCCTTGGTGATTCAGTCACAGGAAAATCTGCTTCTATTTTTGGAAGACTCCAACTCTAGTGGTCTTGTGGGCTACTTGCCTTCTAAACAGAATCCTCTATAACAAGTGGATGTGCATAATGCCCTCTTACACGACACTCTTTAGGAAAAGCTTACACACAACAACTTCTTGGTTTTGTAAATTTTCAACTCTCAAATCATGTGTGCCGACCATAAAAATCTATTTACAGGCCCTATGAGCTTAGTTTGAAAGCTTCACAAACTATTTACTGAAATTGGCCTTCATTGAGTTACAAACTGATCTGCCTCTCTTTGTATTCATTAGACAAATTCACACATCACTATTCTCTTGATACATGTTATTGACATCATCATTATAAGCAATGACTCATCCTTGTCCTTCATTTCTGCATTGGACAATTCATTTATTATGTAAGACTTACGTCCTCTCTATAACTTTCTTAGCCATCTCCTACTCCCTGAAATATTTGGTATCAAATGGGAAAAATTCAAAACAGACCTCATTCCCTCAACCTGAAATTCTTGCATACCTTTCCAGAGGGTAACTCAATTGCAGATGTGCTAGCTAGAATGGCTAGATCTCATTCCCTCAACCTGAAATTCTTGCATACCTTTCCAGAGGGTAACTCAACTGCAGATGTGCTAGCTAGAATGGCTAGTGAAGGATATATGCCCCAACAAGTTGTATTACAATAGGTCGGAGCTCCCAAGACTTATTAGGTGCTCCTTAGTGTTGGACAATGCAGGCATTGGGGCGGTCAAAATTAGGAAAAAAGCATCTTTGGGGCTATAGTTCTTAAGGTCTCTGTTCTTGGTTTTTTGTTTTGATGGGTTGGCTTGTATATGGGTTCATATGATAGGTGGAGCTCCGGTTTGGGGGGTCCTCCCGAATGTAATTTGTTTCACCGAAATGAAATCCCCTTTAAAAAAAAGAAGTCTTTCAGTGATCAAAATCATACTCATCTCCAACTATCAACCAACAGAAACTTGTGTAGAAAAATGCATCCCCTCTTCATGATGTTATTCAATATTGTAGTATAGTCAGTGCTCTCTAATATCTCACATGGACTCAGCCAAATCTCTTCTATGTAGTCAACCAAATTTGCCAATTTATACATCAACTAACTGATGACCGCTTGACAGTTGTAAAGTACATCCTACAATACACAGCACCCTTACTCATGGTACTCATATCTCACTCAATACTCTTGAGTTACAAGCTTAGATGCCAATGGGGCTGGAAGTCTAGTAACCACAAATCCACAAGTAGCTTACGTGTCTGTCTAAATAACAACATTATTTCCTAAAGTCTCAAGAAATAATATTTCATCGTTGCACCTATAAGACTCCATTAGGTGGGCCACACATGATCATCGGTTTAGATCATGACCGTTGGATTATTCAGATTGAGCGATTCAGTGAGCCCCACTATAGTTGTGATCATTACAAATAGGTTTGGAGCGGGACGCTTGAACCGTGGTCCCTATTCGCGGTTATTAAGCCAGATATGGAAACCTACGGTGTGGAGACCCTAGAGGAGAGAAGTGTGATGGGTAAGCTTCTCTGACCCTCTTTCCTATAAATATATGTCTTGGTCCCCTCACTAACACACAAGAGAAAACCCTAGTCCCATTGAGTGGTTCTCCTAAAGGTGTAAGGTGTGGAAGACCAAGAGTTCTTCTCGGCAACACGACGGCATTGGGAATGTCTTCCCAATCAGGTATGGCTTTAAGATTATAGTATGGAATCTCCATTGTTGATGCATAGATGATCCGATTATTCCGCATTATGTAAGATTTACAGTTGGTATCAGAGCCTCCTATGCATTAATCTTGAAGATTTCGTGAAGTTTTTATATTGGTTTCTTCTCTAAGGGAACCTAACATGATGTTGAATTCCAGATTTTGGTCCGCCTCATATCTAAACACTTTGAGACAGTTAGTTTTAGGCTCGTGGAGTATGATTCTTAGTAGGGCAATATGGTTCTTGGTGATATTGGGATCTCACTTCAAATCCCAATAGTAGCCCCTATTCAGATCTGGCAGTAGCCATAGCAAAGCATGTCTGCCATAATTGTCATAAAAAAAAAAAACAATTATGATTTTATGACACGAGTCAAACAGGGTTAAAACCCATTAAGATAATATCTCTGCAATAGATCTGCATCTATTGAGATGTTGCACAGGGACTGTAACTGCAGCCCCATTGCTGACCGTCGTGAAGACAGCCCATTCAGCTTCGACAAAAGGGGATTATGCAGAAAACCGGCAGCCATGGAGCAAGCCACTTCTCTGATTGGCAGCGGGTCAGTCGGAACAACGTCTCTTCCTCCATTGGGGCTGCTATTGTCGTCATCCACGGTGGCCACTTCAGACTAAAAAAAAAAAAAAAAATCACCCGACATAAGACGCATAACCACTATCGACGTCGTGACTGTTGATGTCTGGCAACCATGGAGGAAGCCAGATCTCATCAGATCTTATCAGCGGTCGTTGTGCGATTGACGTGCGGGATCTAGATCTGATCGCGCCATTGTCGGCAGTCGTGGGCTGCTTCAGATGATCCGCAATCAGCGATAGCCATGGCCGACGGATGATGTGGGATTGACCTGCGGCAGTTGCTGGTCTTCTATTCTTGAGAGGATGATGGCGTTATGACCTCTCACATTGGTGGCCATGATCACTGGCAACATCATTAGATGGGGTGAAAACCCCATTTAGTTCATGAAGAGGGTTTCAAACCCATATCTGTTTTCACAGAAGGCAACCACACACACACACACACACACACACACACACACACACACACACACACACACACATAAAGGGGTCATATTGCGTCGCCACAGCAGCAGTGGTTAATGGCCGCGAAACCCCTGCCCATCTTCATTTTCCTCCATGACCGATGCTGCCTTCCATCAGTGGGGTTGTTATGGTGGTCTCTTCATAGAATTGCAGCAACGTGTCCTGACGGTCGCCAATGTCCTCTCCAGCAGCGGCAAACCCCAATCTTTCTTTTCCATGGCAGCGGCATGGTGGTGTTGTTCACCGGTCCACTGTCTAGACAGATCTATGGCCACAGATCTTGCAGCCATTGACGGTGACATTCCGACACCCTAACTCTTCTTCCTGCACTCGCCGACAGCCATTGAAGGAGAAACCCACCTCCATCTCTCGTGTGCCAGCCGGTTTCTCACTGCGATTCTTGAGCACATTTCTCTTTATGCATTATGTTTAATTGATTAATTATGAATGCTTAGTTAGGAATGTATGCTAGGCACTTGATAGGCACATCCACACTCACAAGATGTGCTTTCACTACCTCATGTTGACTTGAGCATTTCTTTATCCATCCTCTCTAATCCACATGAGTTGATTAGACTAGGTTGCTAATTGCTTTATTTGATGCTAGTCTATTAATTGGACCCACTTAGGCTTGGAAGCCGAAGTGTTATCGCTTACGTAGCTTAATTTGTTGAATTGTTTAAGTAGGCGAAAAGATTTTTTAAAAAAGGTCCTTACCACCCCCTCCTATAGGTTTAGCCATAATTCTAGTTGCTCCTCAAACTTCCGCACGCGTATGCGTAGGGTGTCGTGTTAGGCTACCCGACGCAATTTCAAAAGGTCCTTCTGATACAGATAATCCTCCATTGCATCTTCCAGAAGGCAAAGTTTGAACCATCAAACTTCTCAATTTTATTTTCCCTTCTCCGTCATCCTCCACTTGAACTAAACCAATAGTTGATACCAGTTGTTGCGCGCACGCCAACAACGTCGTTGAACCGGGATCCAATCTCCGTCTCACCCACAAACGATAAACAGAGAAGAATAATAACTAGAAGTAGAATTACACAAACAACAATCCACAAGACAATTTACGTGGAAAAAACCCAAACAAGGTAAAAAAAACCACGGGTGCAAACTCTACTATGAAGAAGAACGAAGTTATAAGAATACACTTACCTTCTCCTATGCTCCTATCACAGAGATGCCGTTTTGCTAATCCTCTCGCCTTTTTCTCACCTTGGACATATAGAAACCCTAATCCCTGCTAATCCTGGTTTACACCCCTTTATATAGAAACCCCGAATTAGAACACAAAATAGGAAACCCGCACTTTAAGTCAGCGGTCGGTTGAGCGCCCGGTCATAACTAGGTCGGGGCGCCCGCCATTACAAAAATCACTAGCAAAAACTAACAGTACAATATCGGGCCCTGGTCACTTTGACCGGGGCGCTCCACCGTCACAAACAGTGCAGCAACATTTTGCTCAAAAATGAATATCGGCGCCCGATCATCAGACGTCGGGCCTGACCATGTTGAGTGATTGGCTCCACACTCAACAACTATTTTGGGTAAGTTTTGATTTAGTTGAGTTAAAACTCTTAACTAGGGTTTTTGGAATTAAAGTCTCACTTACAATTTCTAAGTTTGTCGGGTTTATGCACATGTAATACCCAAGTATTGGAGGCCAGGGTGTTACATGACAATGCTGGATTCTGGTGGGCAGGAGACTCTGTGGACCGGAGAGGGAGAGGGAGAGGGAGAGGGAGAGGGAGAGAGAGAGAGAGAGAGATACGGAATCTTACCGTGGTTGGAGAAAGAGAGTCAATGTGGGTTTAATTTGTTGACAAATTTAAGTTAATTTTGAATTCCCACTATTTCAAAGAAATTTCAATAAGGAATTTAGATTATTATGGAATCCAAGTCCCATCAATTATACGTTGTCAAATGCCCCCACTT